>QLPN01006045.1:636-26969 GCA_003314395.1 Albatrellus ellisii | reverse complement strand
GAACGTAATAGAGGTTCCGAATGACAATGAAGAGTGGGATCAATGATATAGTTACGAGGATGATTCCACCGATAACGATACGAGGATCCAGTGTGACTTTAGTGTAAGATGTCTTAATAGCTTTTTAGAGTTCTTAGACTTAGGTTCAAGAGAAATAAAGTGAGTGGTTGACGAGCTTGGATCAAGCGCAGTAAAGAGAGAATCCCTAGATTGCGAGGTTGACAAGACTGGGGTTTAAGACCGCCAGTTTGTCAACTATTTATACAAAGTTGGAGATCTAACTATAGTAAAGTTACACAGTAAAGCGCAGTAAGTAAACGATAAAGTTACGCAGTAAGGTGCAGTAAGCAACTGTTCATGTGATATAAGTGGCTCAGCCACAGACGCGAAATGAACATGAGAAAACAAAGGTAAATAAGAGCGAGAAAAGAGAGTCCTTGCTAATTGTATAGTAATAGTCCTTAGCAAGTAAATGTTATAATAAATAAAGAAGGATAGAGAGAAAAAGATAAGTCTAGTATAGTACCTGGAGCTATGCTCACACTTAAGTATGTAAATACTTAAGTACTATAAGAGAGAAAAGAAATGATAAGTCCTTACTAAGTAAAGTGGAGCTAAGCTCACACTTGTAGTAATAATACTACACTTTACTAGTAAGTAAAAATAAAAAAGAAAAAGAAAAAATGTTACGAGGTGCCAAAGCAAGTGCCTCGTAACACTCTACAGTACTATGTCATCATGTTTGCTTCCCTTGCTGTGCCACCCAGTTTCATCAAGCTCTCTCACACCTGCTTGTTGATGTTTTCCTTTACTTACTAAGTGACTCCTTCCTCTTTCAGTCTCACTACTGTACAAACACACTCCAACATACACATACATACCTACACATGTCCTTTCTGTTTGTTGACCGTGGTCCATGCACTACAGTATATACTATAAGTAGACTGTAGTGACACTACACAAGAATAAGAACTATTCTAGTTCCCTTCACACATATGGCCTGCACTCATCACTGCCGCAGAGTATCACTAATTCTTCTCACACTTACTGCAGACATCAGTCATCCTCTTTCTGATTGGTTGTTATTGTTAACTCTGCTGCACAGCCTTTACGTGCTAAGAGTGGCCTATTGGACGGTCTTAGGGAAGGTCTATAATGTTACTCCTGGTAACCAAAGTTTGGATCTGAGTTCGATGCACGTAATAGAGGTTCCTGATGATGATGAAGATTGGGATTAACGATATGGTTATGAGGATGATTCCACCAATAACGATACGAGGATCCAGAGTGACGAGTGTAAGATGTCTTAGCAACGTTTAGTGACTTAGAGTTCTTAGACTTAGTTCTGAGAGAGTGAAGCGAGATTGTAATGAGCTTAGGTCAAGCGCAGTATAAGGAGAATCCCTAGATTGTGAAGTTGACAAGACTGGGTTTTAAGACTGTCAGTTTGTCAACTATTTATACAAAACTAGTGATCTATCTATAGTAAAGTTGCGCAGTATTGCGCAGTAAGTAAACGATAATGCGCAGTAATGCGCAGTAAGTATGCATCCATGTGATATAAGTGGCTCAGCCACAAGTGCGAAACAAACAAGGTGTAAACAAGGGTAAATAAGAGCGGGAAAAGGGAGTCCTTGCTAATTGTATAGTAATAGTCCTTAGCAAGTAAATGTTGTAAATAAATAAAGAAAGATATAGAGAAAAAGATAAGTCTAATATAGTACTTGGAGCTAAGCTCACACTTAAGTATGTAAATACTTAAGTACTATATAAGAGAAAAGAAAGTCCTTACTAAGTAAAGTGGAGCTAAGCTCACACTTGTAGTAATGATACTACACTTTACTAGTAAGTAAGATAAAAGAAAAAGAAAAAAAGAAAAACTGAAACGTGTTACAAGGTGCCAAAGCAAGTGCCTCGTAACATTACGCACTCAGATGCCTACCCTAGAGTACTGTACTATATATACTGTAGGACTCCTAGCAATATTCCCCAGTTCTGATCATCTGGGATATCCACTAGGTACAGTAACATCTATCCTCTGTAAGACCAGAGTCTTACATTACCTCTAATGAAGAACTGGGCACACTCAACTAAGCATCAAGTAAAGAAGAGGAAATCCAGCCATAACAAGCTGGGGTCTATTTGCTATACTAGCAAACCCTATATACTATAAAGAATGGCACACAGACCAAGCACAGTAATCTAGGGCAGGACTATGTAAAGTAAAGCACAGTAAGTATGGTACCATGCAGCTACCTCATGGTATGACCTCATAATCTAGACCAAATGAATGTAAATAGAAATGATTAGATGTAGATAAGATAAGATAAATGGTAATCTAATCTAATCTAATCTAATCTAATCTAATCATAATCATAATCAAAGGAAAACAATAAAAGTAAAGTAAAAGAAATAAAAGGATATAACACTTCATAAATGAAGCCTGACATCCTTTCCTACTTTTACTTTACTAATATATCTGGGATATCTGCTAGTTGAGGTGTGATTGTCTCTTTGTCTGTTTTAGCCTTTTTCTTCAGTTGTTCAGCTTGGACATTAGTGTTGGCCTCACAGTATGGTGCACTTCTCCAAGACCCTTATTGGTGGTTATTGTTATCTTGATGAATTTGTATATGACTGTCAAGGCCAGATGTTGAGGTTGAGATGTACATTCTAAATAGATGTAACATGGGGAGTTGGCTCATATTTTCTACAGGTGGCATGTTATGATGCCATTTCAAAGTTGCAACCAGAGTAATAGCAGCACAGTGGCAAGTGTTTTTTTTCGATTGGAGTAGATGGTTTGTTCATGTGGACCAATGTGTTGTTCAGGTCCCAGTTTTGAATGAATATCCTTTGTGTTCATTCGAATTGAAGAGATGTAAGGTTGATATCACAACAACGGAGTCAAGAGCAACGTCGGCCCGATCCCGAAACAAACAAACAAACAAGCAAACAAACAAATAAATAAATAAACAAATAAACAAATAAACAAACAAAAACCATATCATAAAGTGGCTTGAACATTACTTTGTATCATTTTCCGCATCTTATCCACTTTCATAACTGTTGAGATCCTAAACCTTGGAGGTGGTTACCGTGCATTGTACAGCATATAATTTCTCATTCATGTACTACGTAGACCACCCAAGAGCGCCTCGTCCAACAAGGTTGCACATCATATTTTGTGTCTGTCCCGCATTTTATCTCCCGAAGCTTGTCATGGAGCATCATGACTTGGAAAAGGTTGCCTGTCAGTGATGCCTGCAACATCAACATACTGTGACATTGCATAATCTTCCACCGTTTGCTTATCTAGAGGCCATGGAAACGATGGGAGAGTATGTCCAAAGTGTGGGTGTTGGTTGTTTGGTGCAGACACGTTTTCGATGACAGAAGAAGCAATGCCAGAGAATATACAGCTTCGATTCACACTGGGGTTACAATAAGTACCTTAATATTACTGTCTCCGTGTTGTGTCCGAACACCACCGACCATACTGTTCTCTCCACCATAACTCACGATCTGGTTGACGATTTCCACGACACCCTTCTTTTGACTACACGAATAATTGCTCATCATTCTTGTTAGCCTGCACTCGTGGAACTCAACACCATGTCCATCAATACCTACGTGTGCAAAGGATATACTATTATTCATAATCTCCTTCTCGTCTTTGCAGACATCGATGTCAAACATATACGAATCGATAGTCCTGTCTCATGCACTCACCAAGGTCATAACAGTTAATACTGGCTTCGTTACTCGCCTATAACATGCGCCACGACTTCCCGTCGTTTTCCGTCCGTAACCGCATGGGCTACCTCGTGTTCACCTCCGCCTAGACCATCTTCACATTTCTCCTTGGCATTCTCTTTCCCCACTCTGCGTCCACAGACAGCGTGCTCATGAGCCTCGTCGCACATTCCATCATGACATGGATCTTCTAGACCGCCGCTTCGGCGAGCATCACAGATATCCCGGGCGGTGGGCTCAATTGCGAGTAGGTCACGCGCGTTATGCACATCTTCCACCGAGAAGTATATGCTGACAGTGCACTGTCAGCAACAGGGGCACTTGATACTGCAGCCAGCTAAACGCGCTCGAGGCATTTGCTTGGATTGAATGGTGAGCGTATACCAAACTTCGATTGTTCTTGCGCCGGAAAAATGGCAATTACTGTCTCGTTCTAAATGTCATTCTAGGTGTGTGGATGCTGTCATCTCTGAAACTCCCTTTTTGTCCTGGGGTCGCGTCAGTTATGCAGCTGGCAACCGGCACTCCGCCGCCATGGGACTGCATACAATTCTTCAGACCTCGAACGCCACGGGAGATGATTACTGCCCTAATGCCTTGAGGTGTACTGTTTTGACTTCTCGCGGTCGCAGAAAAAGGCCCTTTTCTTGTTCGTTATTCACGCAGGCACTTCGCGCAAGTCGCTCACCATTACAATCGCCATCATCTCACCTTGTTTGCGTCACATAATTTTATCTTTATCAAAGACGCCTGGTCTAAATACAGAACAACTGTCTTCTGCCGAGGCGAGCTACGTAAGCTACACCCGGTGTCGCCATCTTTCAGCGGGGTGGCTGTATCCGCCCTCTCGAAGGCTGGATGCTCACCTAGAACAGGATGGCCATGTGTCTTCTGAATAGAGACAGATTTTGACAGCGGCTTGCATTCACTATGATTATGATCAGGCCTGTGAGTCTGAAATCTGGGCCAATCGACATGGCTAACCTTCAGGTCAGTCACTGCACGGTACCACCGCTGTTGCTGTCGCCGCCAGGGTCTTCTGTTATGCGGCTTTCCTTCATCGTCTTATTGATGTTGAGCGTATCCCTCAGGTGAGGCTCAATCTTTCGCGGGGGTTACGATTTTTCTCACCTGATGTTTAGCTCTGCTATCCCACACTCCGTGCAGTTGAGGCATAGGGACATAGCAATTCCTAGAATGCATTTAGCGTCTCGGACAGCAGAACCGCGGCCGATATTCTCATACCTATCAAAGCCAAGTCATTTAAACGAACCTCCAAGTGCAGAATCCTCCCGCACACTGTCATCCCTCAAGGAAACATATGGCCATCTGCTCCACCGCCGCCACCTGCACCAACGCAGTACCCTGTTCATTATTGTCGTGACTGTCGGTAGCCTCCTTGGATTTATTCTTGTTGTAGGCTTTGCACATCGCCTGATCGACTGGTACCACATGCCTCGGCGAGATAGCCCGCTCACCCCTGTCGAGCGCAACCGCCTTGTCTGCGAGATGGCTACTTACGCGGCGGACGCAGAAGCCCGGAATCGCCGAATCGAGCCATCCCCACCCCCTCCACCTCCGCCTCCATATGAGCGGGCACCGTCTTACGACGCCGTCGTGCCAGTTGAGAGTCCTGAGAGTCGGGCTTGCTTGTGATTACCATGCTTACCTTTGGATGGACTAGGCTGCTTTCCAAGATTGTTATCAGGAGTAACTCGGCGGGGATTGTGCTCATGATGCCACCACTTGTATGTACGAGTTATACAATAACAAGAATTGAAAAGTAACCAAGATGACTCGTTCATTAACGCATTGTGTGGCATAAGGACCTCAAAAAAAAATCTCAGTAGTGAAGCCTGTGCATGTGTAAATACTCGACTGGTCTAGGAAAGGTGGAAGTTTGTTATGCTCTCAATTTTCTGCGATGTCTGCCGACCTTGCTTCGAGAAGCAAGTAGATCCTGACGGCGGGTCGACTTTTGTGAGGCTTTCAAGCTTTGAAAATTGGCGGGATTCTCCAATCGGAAGTAGGAAGCCACGAGGCCCAGCTTCGTGGGCGGCATGCGTCACTAGCTTGACTTGACACGTTCGGTGTCGCAAATGTCGTGGTCTCTTTTGACACGAAACGGGCAGCACCAGCACCCTCTTCCAATTCTCTTCTACTTTTCGTCGAGGCCAATCCGATACCATCCTACTTCGTGGGCGAGGATACCTTAACAATATCTTCTGCAGAAAAGCTTGAGCTTGTGCCATGGCGGATCAGTCTGCAGGGCAATCCTTAGCCGACGACTCAGTGATCACTAAATTTGTGTACGCCGTGCGAACCCCTCCCTGACAGTTTTAGTTTTGACCAGCTGTTCGGACTAGGAACATCGCCTCTGGTCACGGTGATCGAAGATCCAAAGTCCGCGACCTCCTCTCTGTAACGATGTCCGCTCATGCCATGCAGCTGAGCCATTCCTCAGACGTGCTACAACAGCTTGCCCAGTGCGAGCGACGATGTCAGGAGCTGCAAGCAGATAATGAGAAGCTGGTTACCGAAAATAGAATGCTTCTTGAGGACAAGCAGAAGCTCGAGCAGCGGCTCGAGCAATTGCAATCCTCGAATACGTCTCACCAGAAGGATTCTAGTTTTTCCTACCGTCGTCCGTCAAGTTTCGCAGAAGCAACCTTCTGGTCTTCTGTAGCATCGCGTGGAGAACCCAAATCTACAGGCAAGGCGTTCCAAATTGCTACATCAGGATCAGACAGCGAGCCACCGACAGAAGAATTAGCTGGGCTGGTATATGGTGGGGCAAAGGAGGATGAAGAGGGTGAGGGTGTTTAGCATATTCATGGATGAATATTTCCCACTTGCAGATAGCCAGCGGATCTGCCGGCTGTGCAAGTAAGTGGGTGAGGATTGAGAGATGTCGAGAAACTGAGGAAGGAGAGGAGACACAGGAATGACAAGCACTAAACAGCAGGAATCGGCGAGGGAGGAGATGTGCGAGGGCATGTTGAAAAGGAACATCCGGCGGTATGGGGATAGTGAGCGGATGGTGGCCGGAGATGAGCTCCGCGACAGTTGCCTGATTAGGTGGTGGATGGTGGATCTACGATATTTCGACGGAAGTCAAAGGACTGACAGCGATGGTGTGACAGATCGTAGACACGTCTGACACTCTTCTTTCTCTTCTCCTTTCGTCCTTCCGTTTATCTCGACATGCCTCTCTCTCTCTTATATATCTCTCTCCCCTCCATCTCTCCCTGCTCTCCTCTTCCCATGCCCCCGTCTCAGTCTGAGACACCTGTTCTCTGCCCGCCCCAATGATCCTCTTATTCAACTGCATAGAACCCACTCTCATCTCTACATCTCTCTTTCCTGTTCGTTAGTTCTGCGTCTTTCCTCTCATCAACTGTTCCAATAAATAACCCCTCGCCTTGTCAGCCCTCCATGGCTAACGTCCAGCTTTTGGAGCCTGACGTCAAGACTACAGGCGCAATCCTCATGGAGGGTTTCCTGCAGGCTCTTTGTCAAGGCATCATATTTGCGCAGGCCGTCAAATATTGGGAAAGCCCTCTAGATGACACTCGACGCATGAAGCTTTTCGTGAGCTTTTTAGTAACTCTTTCGGTGTGAGTCACCTACTCTCACCGTCAGCCTTTATCCTCATCGTCTGTCCAAAGGCTTCAGTCGACATTATCCCTCTACAAGCTGTGGCATGTATTGGTCTACCGTGAGCACTGGGTAAGCTGCATTGTCACTTCAAGCTACCGCTTTTCATCTCTGCCTCCGTTCAAACACAGTCAACGAGTCCGCTCAATTGGACTGACCTATTTTTCAACGGTTTCGTCTGCTCCGTTTGCGAATCCTTTCTGATCCGGAGATGCTGGAAAGTGCGTGCCGGGTTAACTAACGTTTTCATGAATTCACAGCTGACCCTTGACGGGTACAGGCTACGCGGAAGAACAAATGGGTCCTCATCACCCTCGTCTCTATAGCTTTCACTGCGTTCATAGCAAATCTATACCTCGTGAGTCATCTTTTTCAGTCCCCGATCAAATCTAAGTTTGTGTCAGGCGATTGCTATTGCCACAGGATCAAGACATATGGCGGCGAACAACGATGTAGGCGTCTCTGATCAAAGTACAGGAATTTCCACGCAGCCCGCTGATTGAACACTGATTTCCCAGCCTCTGAGGAGTAATCGCTATCTCCCTGTAAGGCATGCGTCACCTTTGCTTATCTGGCATTCGAATGACAACATTATCGCGATCTCAGACTGTTTTTGCATTCAACTACTGGATAGCCGGGTCGCTGTGTGAGTTTCCAACGTATATAGCAGCCGATAGCAGCTGAAGTATGGATAATCAGTTCTAGATGTTACTGTTACATCTATTTGTGAGTGTCTTGGCTTCGCTAATGATACATTGACACTCAACACCAACTATCATGCAGTAATGGTCTTCCTTTGGAAATCAAAAACTGGATTAGGCTATCTGGATAAGGCCCTTCGGCATATAATAGGTATCACATGGGAGTCCGCCGCCGTGCCATGTGCGTCGATGATTGTGGCTGTGTCACTGTATCACTCGAAACCGGTTCGTCTCCATGTATCACCTGGCTTCTAACAGCTTACTCATGTTAAACACCGTCCCAGGCCGAAGATCAAAGTCTTGTTATGTTCTTTATATTGATGACGGGAAAATTCTACATTCTAGGCGTGTTCCGTAGTCTCAACTCTCGAGGCCGGTTGCGTGAAAGGATGAAGTCGCATGACCTCGGCCGCCGATCTCTGAGTGATTGGCAATGGGAACAAGAGCCAGAGGCTTTACCGACGGAAGGGGTCGACGAGGTACATACGCTCGAGTACTTCAAGTTTACCTTCCTCACGTTGTTACGCAATCAGGTATCACTTGGACCGCCTCCCATCGCACCTCATCGTACGCCGGTTGACATGAGCATTGCAATCAGCAATGGATACCGCGTGTCTTTGTCTTCTAACCTGTCTTCCAAGGCGGCAGAGCAATCTTTTGAGGCTCCCTCGGGCTCTGGGACTACTCATGGGACGTTGGATCTCGGAGACACTAACAGCATAGTTCTGCGTCGCTAAACCCTGACATTATCTTGGCTTGGCGTTCTATGATTTTGCCTATTTCGTTGGCTAAATTGTGACATGAGGACATAGCATACTTTACATCCCATGCAATGCTGGTTGCTGTTGTAGCTGAAATACGAGTACCTTACTGTAAACACTCTTGTTGAGCTATCGAGATACCACTTACATCACTGTCGTGCAGCCACATTGGTGGCAAATTGAAGCCGGATAATGGAATGAATTGTGCATCGTCGACACACTCCATGACAACCAACAACGGCTCAGCACAACCTCCGCCCCAACCATCCCCCCAAATCCTTGCACCAACGCCTGACACAAGCCCTCATGACAGCCCCAATTCATCGGATCGTACAGTACTCGTGGACAGAGCCAGGGTCTTTCTGAATTCCCCTCAAGTCCGGGACGAGGACATATTCTCCAAGCGTCGCTTTCTTCTGGAGAAAGGTTTGTCGGAGTCGGAGATCTCCAGTCTTTTGCGGCAGATGGTGAGTTGTCTACTATGTTCAACATTGAGGTGTTTGTTGAGACCCCCCTCTCAGCCCCAACCACTGCCGCTTGTTCCGCCCAGGACATACCCACAGCCCCCACCGTCGAATCTTCCAAATTTGCTGGCTGGATTGGCGAAGATATTGACATGGACGGCAGGTGGATCTGCGTTTCTCTTGCTTGTCTACTGTGTTCGTTTCCCATCCACGCCGCATGTATCGACGTCGCTCACCTTCATTTGGACAACCAGCGATTCGTCCTTCCTCGGCTCACCCGGTCTTCCTTAGCCCGACGATCGATCAAGGCCCATCAAGTAGAATTACTCTCCAAGCTCAACGCTTCTCTCAGCGGTCTCAAGGAAGTACAGAAAGACACTTTCGCTGTTTTGCCATGTCCGTCTCCGAACAAGGAAGTTGCTCCCTACAGCGATTGTCAAAGTCTTGAGGATATCGTTGCCGCTAGTAGTGACAAACAAGATTGTCCCGAGGTTTCGCTTCTCCGATGTGCGCTGGCGGATTTTTCGAAGAACGGTCAGCAGCCAAGCACCGAAGAGCTTTTCCACGAGTTGTCTGCCAAGCTCTCGTGGTTTGCAGGGGCCACGCCGTATCAGGTAGCTCGAGCTATTATCGCTATCTTGGTGTTCATTTATTTGAGAAACTATTGGATGATAGGAGAGAGTCTGGAACACGCTGTGCACCATGCCGTTGTTCCACAATTCGGAGGATTCTCAAACCCAACCTGCACGATGGTCATATGTACCCCCGACCCCACCACCCGAAAGTTCTCTCTTATCTTCTCTCGATGCGCTTCGTTCGTCGCTGCCTACAATTAGCGCTGATCGGCCGGCCAATCGCTTCCAGCGCACTTTACAGTCTCTCACTGACTTCACCGGGTATCTGACAACCCAGACATATTCTCTGTCATCCACGACAAATCGGATGCTCGGTGTGGTCTCGTCAAGCATTGCGCCGGAGGAAGAGGTCAGACGAGACATTCGTGCCTTGAAAGGTCTAGTGCTTAACAGGTAGGTTTTTGATTAATACTCACCTGAGTTGAGATTGATATTGGCGTCCAGGCGGTCATTTATGCCACCAAGGCCATTGAGTGCCCCTGCAGTGAATTCTACATAAGATGTATGCAACGGCGATGTTTCCATTCAATTAGCACACGCGTGTTGCCTGATCTTAGGACGGCTGTATCATGTCTTTACTTCTACATATCCACGCGTTTCTGCGCCCTTGGCACGGCCTACAGGGTTTTACGTGCGGGGGAAAGGACATCTGGTTGATTGACCGCTTCACCGATATAGTCCTGTCTCATTATGGACATCGCGAGCGGCAATAATGACATTAGACACCGCTGTGACTTTTTGGGCCATTCCCACTGGCGTTCCTGACTTTGGTGGACGAGACTAGCTTACAGGCTAACTAAGGGCACTACATTCGAGATCTCTCGGACTGAAAGAGAGAAGGTGTGATTAGCTAGAGTAAAATTTGTTACTCTACTTACATGTGGAGATGTACACCCAGTATGTGCAGGTGGGGAAATTTCAGCCGCATTTGGGGATCACGTGACCACCACGCGCGCAGGACATGAAGAGTACAATTCGCAACGTGAATGTCGGAAAAAGCCGGGATGCATGAGGCGGGCGGTGGGGAGTATGACGTCGTGATGAGTCTCGAAAACATGTGATAAAAGTGAGGGTCTGATGTAGGTAGTTCTGACATATGTGGAGGAATGGATTGGACAGGTGTTGGATATGTGTGATGAGTAATCCGAAGGGTTACACTCCTCCCCACCGAAAAAAATAAAGGAACAGAAAGGAAAAGAAGTGGAAATCAGGAGGAAGGAATTAGGAGTGCATGCAACATGATTGCCAGGAGTGGAGAAGAGGGTTGTTTGTGAGATTGTGTCCAGGGAGCCAGCAGAAGTTTTCATCACCCCAACCTTTCCATTGGACAATGTTATGAGGCACTTGCCTAGGCGCCTCATAATGGTTTTCTTTTTTCTTTTTCTTTCTTTTCTTTATCTTACTTCTAGCAAAGTGTAGTATTATTACTACAAGTGTGAGCTTAGCTTAGTAAGGACTCATCTTTCTTTTTTCTTTTATAGTACTTAAGTATTTACATACTTAAGTGTGAGCTTAGCTCCAAGTACTATATTAGACTTATCTTTTTCTCTTTTACCTTCCTTTATTTATTATAACATTTACTTGCTAAGGACTATTACTATACAATTAGCAAGGACTCCTCTGTCTTGCCTTTATTTACTTTTGTTTACATCAAGTTCATTTTGTGCTTGTGGCTGAGCCATGTTACTTATACAATGGACATGACTTACTGCACATTACTGCACAACTTTACTATAGTTAGATCTCCAGTTTTGTATAAATAGTTGACAAACTGGTGGTCTTAAACCCCAGTCTTGTCAACTTCACAATCTAGGGATTCTCCTTCACTGCGCTTGACCTAAGCTTGCTACAACCTCACTTCATCCTCTAAGAACTAAGTCTAAGATAAGTCACTCTAAGCATTGCTAAGACATCCTAAACTTGTCACTCTGGATCCTCACATAATCATTGGTGGAATCATCCTCATTACTATTTCATTGATCCCACTCTTCATCGTCATTAGGAACATCTATTATGCATACAAAACACATATTCACTCCTTTGTTACCAGGGGTATCATTACAGACATTCCCTAAGACCATCCAATAGGCTGCTCTTAGCAGACAAGGTATTGACAACCATGATAGGCTGCTGACCATACTGTATATGGCTATGGCTGTATATATTATGGTACATGTACAACTACCCTCCATACCATCACCTGTACTGTATGCCTTCATTTCAAAGCCTCTGATGGTACAGTATGGTGTACAAGATGGCTGTAATATCCAAGTATGGGCTATATGGCTACCCTCTAGGGCGTGTTTGCATGGATTTGTGCAGGTGATTGTGGAGATGAATTGTATTGTTAGATAAGCATAAGCTATCCCAATTGGAGACATGATTGTAGTCATTCCTGCAAGTGATACAGGAGTGCAGCAAGAGTGGCTGCATGCAATAGTAAGAGAAATAGATGCTGCAGGGCTGTATGTGAGAATAAGATGGTTGAAGAGGAGTGGGGATACTCACTCAGACAGGTAAAAAGTGTCTGAGGAGTTGTATTGTAGAGAATACATCTTATATAGTGTCCACATGATAAGGTTGATGTGGAGTGAGGAAAGTTAAGATACAGGGACTACTGTATGTTGAGGGACATGTGACCCTTATGTTGAGGGACATGCAACCCTTGTGTCAAGGGACACATGACCCTTGTTGTGCTAAGTGGAGTGGTTGGAGAAAAATGTGTAAGTGTGTGTACTTGTAAGGAAAGCCAAACGAAAAAGTACAGTGAAAATGTGTGTAGATATTCAACACCTAGCATACTGTATACTGTTGAATTTATCATTCACTATATGATGCTAATCATACCCTTGCCCCACCTCATCTACTCATCTTCATCTGATCTGATCTACATATTTACATCTTATTCTTCTCTCTTCTAATTATCTCTGATACTTATCTACTTTTGGTTGGTCTACACATTGTAGCTCTGTCCAAATCCTATCAAACCTACTATATCATCTCTCTGGTTGTCATCTTTTAACCTTTTGTCTCAACATCAGTCATAAACCCTAAATGGGGATTAATCTCTATAGTCAGGCCTTAGGGCTGCTTCTTTCCTCTATGACCAAATTAAACTTAGACATCATCATTCTCCTAGCTGTGCTCGTATGCCCTTTTTTTCATATACAGCTACAAGTACAGTGTTGACATTCTCACAAGTTGACTAACATCTCCTTCCTTTTTTGTCTCCAGTACTATACATGCACATACACTCATATACATTCACACACACACACATTACTATAGGTAGATTGTAGTAATGACTAAAAGTAATAAGGAACATTTTTGTATCCTCCTCCTGCACATGGCCTGTCATCAACATACAGGGACTCAATATGGTCTAGTTAAATTGAATAATATATTCACAACATGACTATCTACTGGTTGACTCAGTGCTTCCAGGTTGGCCCATAAGTACATCATCAGCATCATAGTACCACACTTGTTCTGGTTCAGTAGGACTAGTAGAAAGTGCATTAGAAGAGTTAGGCATGAATTTGAAGAGGAATTATTGAATGAAGTGCAAACAAGAAATGCAGCTCTCTTATGCAGTTGAGTATTTTTGAATTCTACAGCTGGTTGGCAAGCAAAAATTCATATTTGAAATGGTGCTATGGTATCTTAATGCTAGCCCTTCATCAAGAGTGGTGAGAGTATTTGAAATGGTACTGGTAGATTGATGGTAGCCCTTTGTCAAGTAGCAAGAGTATTTGAAATGGTACCATGGTAGCTCAATGGCAGCATATCCAAATCCAAGACAGGAGAGATGCAAAGTCTGACTCCTGATTTAGATCCATGGTAGGAAATGTAGAGTCAAACCTATTGATATTGACAGATGCATGATGTGTATTTGAGGTCAGCAGAGTGTTGATATTGATTGATCATCTTACAGTTGAACCAAAGGTGAAGCTTCCAGAGTTCAAACTGTAAACTGACTAGCATATGGCCTGTATATATGGCTTGATGGCATTGCTTATATGGTATGGCATGGATATCTTACCATACCAGCAACCATACCATCTTAGACCCACCTCACAACCCTGATGGTACAGTATGGGATACTGTTGATATGTGCTGTGCTGGGCTGAAGGGGAATATCAATCACAACCACAACAACTGCTGGAGGGTGTGAGTCATAAGGTTCTCTAGACACCAAGGTAGGGAGAGTTAGTAGTTAAGAGCAATATGCATGATAGCATGACACGACTGGGGTGACAAAAGGAAAAGTGGCTTGGACAACAAATGGGTGACATGATGTGATAAAGAGAATGCAATGTGACACAAAGGAGAATGCGGTAGAGAATGCAACACAGTGGAGACAAGACACAACACAATACAGACCACAATGCAACACAATGGGGAACACAACACAATAATAGACACAACCTACAGGGAATGTGTGCTTTCTTGATAATGAGACACAGAGGGAAGGTCAGAATGCACTTTTAAACAAACAGACTCAGACAGGGAGAAGTCAAATTGTGGGTGCAGGAGATCTATTCTTTCTGACAGATGATACACCATTTAAATACAGGTCTAGCTCCAAGGCTGGAGCACAACAAAACAAAACAGAAAATTTACAGTGTAGGGTTGATCATAGGGATATTTGCAATGAAGTGGAGTCTGGGCATGAACAATTAAAGTATCATGCTATATGGATGAGCAAAATAGGAAAAGTGCTGATTGCACCAAATGCTGACTTTGTGACTCATGACTCCATGGACTGCATCCTGGCCTATACAGCTTATCAATCCTGCTCCTCATCAGCCAAACCCAGTCCTATAGTCTGATGCCTAAACAATTGTGCAATTGATGTGGCTACAGATGATTGTCATGTGCTGTGCATTTATATCACTGTGTTCACCTGATGTTGCTGATGGTCATTTTCTGGCTTTACATGTGTGTGATGCTCATCACTATATTATGGTAGTCATATACTGTACATGTACAGGTACAGTTGGCAGCCCTAAACCATGACCATGGTGGTGTTTGTCAATGATGGCTTTGATTTCATGGTGTCCAGGCTTGCTGGGGCCAAGGCAAGGCAACACATTAGTGGCATTGGAAGTGGTGGTGGTAGGGGTTGTTTGCACAGGTTATGGCAGGCAACATAGATGGTGAGGAACACAAGCAATAAGATGTTATAACAATCCCCACATTGGGAAAGCATGAGTAGCATGTCTGCAGTGGTAATAAGTGATGTGGACAACAGTAGGTTGCCACAATGTAAAGAGAGAGCTGCAAGGTGTGTAAGGTGAAGTGAGAATAAGAGGCAAGGAGTGGAGTACTCACTCAGTGTGTATAAGACAATAATAGAGGAGTTGTATCATATGTGTTGAAATTGCAAACCAATGCATGTACAACTTACTATTTCCATTTTAGGCAACTCAGCAGAAGTTGATGTGTGCACAAACTTTCATCTCCTCTCCACAGAGAACATATGATAACTACCTACTTTTTTGATCACTCCACTACTATACAGTTCCAAGCCACAGGCAGTTTATCTAGCCCATTTATGATAGCTCGCTTTTTTTCCCCTCAGTCTTTTGAGACTGAGGTAAGATCTTACTATACACTTTAACTTACTTACTGATTGGTATCAGTGCTTTTGTCCTTGTTCTTAGGACACTTTTTGGTGTTTCTGGTGCAGAAGAACACCTCTTTTATATAACCTTTGTTATTGCAAAAGTATGTGCTGTATCTTATATAGTATTGTGAAGTAGGGTTGGAGTGGAGAGGCAAATGCAAGAGTATAAGGATGCCTATAAGTGTGAGGACATGTGTCATCTGGAACATGTGTGGTGTGAGAGTGAGGAGAAGCCCTGCAGGGTTGTGGGGAAGTGGGAGTGTGTCATAAGTACATAAGAGTGTGTAAAGGAGAAATACTGAACAAAAATGAAGTGTAGGAGTTGTGGTAACATACAAATGTTCAACAGGGGTGAAAGGCCATAATTGACTAGAGTGAAAGGTAGGAAAAATGTTAGTATGGGGCAGAAGGTTGAGAGTGTAGGAACTAGTCTCAGGGTGAGAGATTAGAATAGTGTATGGGCCATCATAGTGGGGCATGAATTTGGCAACCTGGGAGGGGTCCTGGGCTTGGTATTCATGGTGACAATGGTGGGTCAAGAGGAGGATGTGGTTGCCAATGGTTCAGGGCTGCAAGTGCAATTGGTGAATATGGATTGCACAAGTTTTATGGCAAGAGGGTTGTCACAAGCATTGGTGAGGTTGAGGTGGAGTTGGTGGAGAATGGCTGTGGGTGGAGATGGTGAGGAAACAGGGAGAGAGAGGAGAGGGGGGATGAGGCAGGGTTCATGACTGAGGAGGAGGAAAAAAGGTGTGTAGCCCATGGAGGTGTTAACCATCAACATGATATCAAAGCAAACCTACAGGAGGGCACAGACCCAACCTGTTTGGGTGCAATCAACATGATAATGCAAGCATTGGATGACCATGCAGTTGGTACATTTGCTAGCACCATCAGTCTGAGGGTGGAAGGAAGATGACATTCTAAGTTTGATATGAGTGAGAGAATGCAGTTTGTGCCAGAAATGGGAAATAAAAATTTGAATTTGTCATGATCAGACACAATCTCAAGTGGCAGGCCATTTTTTCAAAACTAGTGGTCAAAAAAGAGCTGGGTGAAAGCTTCTGCAGTGATGTTGTTGTGGGTGGGGAGGAGCTGGATGTCTGCATCAGAGCAGTTGGTCATAGTGACTATGGCATTGAAACTGCAATCCTCTGGGAGGGGGCTGATAAAGTCAATCATGATGCTGTCTGCTAAGAGCAGCCTATTGGATGGTCTTAGGGAAGGTCTGATATGATAATACCCCTGGTAACAAGGTGATTGATATGTGCTTGATAGACATAATAACTATTCCTGATGATGATGAAGAGAGGGATCAACAAGATAGTGATAAAGATGATTCCACCAATGACTAAACAAGGATCCAGAGTGATGAGTTTATGAAGTCTTAGTGATGCTTAAGTGACTTAGAGATCTTAGACTTTAGTTTTAGAGTGAAGAGCGAGTTTTGGATCAAGCACAGTTGTAGGAGAATCCCTAGATTGTGAAGTTGACAAGACTGGGGTTTAAGACCACCAGTCTTTCAACTATTTATACAAAACTAGAGTGCTAAGTATAGTGAATTTGCACAGTATTGCACAGTAAGTTATGTTTGTCGTGTAAGTAATGTGACTTAGCCACAAGTGTGAAATGAACAAGATGTAAACAAAGATAAATAAATATGAGTCCTTACTAAGTAAAGTGGAGCTAAGCTCACATTTGTAGTATTTAATACTACACTTTACTAGTAAGTAAGATAAAAGAAAAAGGAAAGAAAAAAGAAAATTGTTATGAGGTGCCTAAGCAAGTGCCTCATAACACTGTCACTGTAGTGGTCCAGGACAGGGAGGGGATGGAGAGGCCCTGCAGGTCAAGATGTAAGTGATTTATTGCACTGACAGGCAGAGCAGGAGGGGATGTAACCATGTTCCAGATCAGCTCACATGCACAGCCAGTAGTATCCCAAATGGAGGGCAGTATATGATTTGTTGAAACTGAAATGGCCAAGGGTGTCATGTGCAAGGGAAAAAAGGTCCTGCCTGAGGGTGCTGATGTGGGGGATGACCAGTTGGTCATTGAGGTAAAGTAGGCCATCATGGGAGGCAGCATTGGGGGTGCTGGCAAGGTTGCAGAGGAGATGGAGACAGAATTCATTGTGGGAGTAGCCATTGTGGATGCATTGGAGGAGAGAGAGGTTGGAGGAGACTGGAAAGAGGGTGGCAATGGATGCAAGAGGGGGTTTGTGGTGGGAGAGGGTGAGCACAATGGTGGCAATGATGGAGGGAGGGTGGTCATCAGGATCCACCAGGAGTTGTGAGAGGGCATTGGCCACAGTGTTCTCAGGGCCAGTGAGGTAGAGGATATTGAAGTCATACTGGGAGAAAAACTCTTGCCATCAGCTTTAATGATGAGAAATGTTGCACTGGGTGAAGAAGCTTTCAAGAGTGTGGTGGTCCATGCAGACAATGAAATAGGATCTGAGAAGATTGACATGCCATTTTTTGAGAGCATGGACAATAGCAAGGAGCTCTTTTTCATGGATGGGGTATTGAGTTCCACACCAGTGAGTTGTCCAGATTTGAAAGCAACAGGGTGTGCTGTTTCCCAGGTGGGTCCCAAGGAGAGGACCACCCTGGTACACCATTCACTGGCATCACAGGTGACATAGATGTGGTTGTCACCAGGGGATTTGTGGTTGATAGTGGTGAGGCAGTCACAGCCAACAATGAGTTGCAGGCAGCAAGGATGTTGTCAACCCATGGGAGATGTTATGAGGCACTTGCTTTGGCACCTCATAATGGGTTTCTTTTCTTTTTCTTTTCTTTTATCTTACTATAAGCATAGTATTAACCACAGCTGTGAGCTTAGCTCCTACTTATAGTAAGGACTCATTTTTCTCTTCTCTTTATAGTACTCAAGTATTTACATACTTAAGTGTGAGCTTAGCTCCAAGTACTATAAAGACCTATCCTTTTCCCTTATCTTCTTTTATTTATTCACATTTACTTGCTAAGGACTGTTATTATACAATTAGCAAGGACTTGTCTCATTTCATCTTTGTTTATCCTTGTTTACCTCTCATTCACTTTGTGCTTGTGGCTGAGCCACTTACTGTATCCATAAATGCATCTCAGGTCATGTGATCTCATTGATTGCTGTGCAATCATTGTTGATCCATGAACCTTATTTACTTGTACTATCTTTAGTACTCTAGTTTTGTATAAATTGTTGAAAGACTGGTGGTCTTAAACCCCAGTCTTGTTAACTTTGCAATCTAGGGATTTACCTATACTGCACTTGACCTAAGCTCACTACAATCTCACTTCATCCCCTAAGAACTAAGTCAAAGATCTCTAAGTCACTAAGTGTCACTAAGATATCCTATACTCATCACTCTGGATCCTCAACTAGTCATTGGTGGTATCATCCTTATCACCATCTTGTTGATCCCACTCTTCATCATCATCAGGAATGGTTACTACACTTATCAAGCACATATCAATTACCTTGTTACCAGGGGTATTGTTATTACAGACTGTCCAATAGGCCACTCTTAGCAGGAGAGGGAAGTTATTGGGTACAGTATTGGCATTGAGCTGGCAGTAGTCATTTACCCACCAAGGGAGGGTGGTGGGGTCAGCTTTGGGGATGATGAAGGCAGGTGAGCAGTGGGTGCCAGAGGAGGGGTGGATGTGTCCAGCTGTGAGGTGTTGGTTGATTAATGTGCACCAGGCTTCATGATGTTTCCAAGGGCAGGAGTATTGGTGGGTTTTTATCGTCTTATTGGCATCTTTGAGTGTGATGTGATGGAAAACATCTGTTGGCAGGTCAGCAACATGTGGGAGGTCAGAAGGAAACCAATCAGTGAATTTAGCCTTCATGTGTTGATTGAGTTCAGCAAGTTGTTCTGCATGGGTAGTTGTGGCCTCAATGTTGGACAATGAAGAAATCCAGGATTGGATAGCTGCAGAGAAATCAGTGCAGACAGGCTTGAAAGTGTATTTGATACATGTGCAATGTGTTAACAAATGGTCCTTGAGTTCTGCAAGAACTTGAGGTTGATAGTCAATGAATGGTGTAGGAGTCTTCTGTTTGTCACTGGTTGGAGGGTTAAGGAGATCATAGTTAGTGTGTTTAGGGATGCAAGTCTGATGTTTATGGTCCACTACAATTTGTTTGTGAGGAGGAAAGGTCCTCCAAGGACTATGGGCATACACAATGTATCAGGTACAACAAGTGTGTGGACAACAAGAGACTTATAAGAAAAATCATGAGAGGACAATGAGAGTTTCACCCAGTGGGTGGCACAGACAGGTGTCATGGTAGATACATGAGGAACAGAAGAGAGAGAATCAGCAGGGGTAAAGCCAAACTGAGAACAACAGGCTGAGGGAGGTGGTGGTGTCAGAAGCCAGTGTTGGATATTAGAGAGTCTTTGATCAAGACATACTGTGATCTGTCATCAATCAGCACCATTGTCTGGTGGGAGACACTAGGGCCATCAATGTGGCAGTGCCATAAAAGAGCATCTGTGCAAAAAGGGGGTAGAGGAAAAAGTGGGCATGGGACATACACATTTTCACTCTCATTGGAGTTGTTGGACCCAGGGTCAATGATGCCACTGGTGACATTAGAGACATTTTGGAGGACCACAGTGGTGAGGGTGCAAGGTAGCATATGTGTGGCAGAAAGTGCCATGTTTTTGGTGAGAGGCTTATAGTGATCAACAGAAGGATAATCATTCAGGCAGGCTGTGGAGCAATGACCAGCATGAAAAGTCTGACATTTGAAACATCCTTCATATTTGGTGAGCAATTGTGTTCATGTGCTGTGAGTTTTGGGTGTTGATGCCATACTGATGATGACTAACATCTTCATTCCTCTTTTGCACATACTGAACATACACACACACATATATGAATACTTGTACATACTTTACTATATATACTATAAGAGTACAACATGTACAAATAGGAACTCTCCTGGTTCTCCTCTGCACATGGCCTGTTGTCAATAGGTTATGGGCCCTGCCCAAGCCATTTGCAACTACTCATACTCCATTGTTGTGCTGTTTCTCACTGCCTTCAATGTACACTCCATCTTACACATCCTCATGTTACTCATCACTCCCCTTAATGTCAACTCCACTCCAAAAAGTGATATCATTACTCCATCATACATCAAGGAAAAACTCTCCAAAAACATGGTCACCAACCAGCCCAACACAAAAACTACTAGCATCCATACAATATCATCCTCCTCTTTCACAAGGCTGCATAGTCACCAATACACTGAAAGTCCTCACTCCTGGATGTTAGATGCTGGTTGTATAGATCATATCACTCCGAATAGAGATGACCTCACTTCCTACATCACTACCCCTTTCCATTCAGTAATTGTTGGCAACAGATCCACAATCACATGTTCAGGCAAAGGGACTTGTGTTCATCAACATACCCTGCCAGCTGGTCCTATTGTCACACTCTCCCTCTCTGAAGTCCTACATGTTCCCAACACCTCAGGTTGCTTTCTAAGTGTCAGCAAACTCAACAAGCTCAGATTTTGCATCACCTACCAAGACAGCACCTGCACCATATCCAGAGACAGTCAGATCTTCAGCATTGGCAACCTCTGAGATGGGACCTATTGGGTAGATCTTTTGCCCATGCCCAGCCTCCATACTCTTACTTCTCCCTCCATATGGCTCTGGCATGAATGACTTGGTCACCTATCTGAAATCATCATTTCATGTATCAAAACCTCATCTCTCTCTGGCTTTACTCCACCATCCTCATCCTTGGCCACACTGGACCCTTGTACCAGATGTCTCCAAGGGAAGTTCCACAGGTCTTCTTTCCATCTCTCCTGGACCCATGCCACTGAAGTGCTCAGTCTTGTCCATTCTGACCTGATTGGGCTTGTTGGCATGGCTTCCATAGGTGCTGGGAACATCTATATCACCACCTTTATAGATGATTTCTCCAGCTTTGGGACCATTTACCCCCTCCAGCATAAGGACCAGCTGTCTATGGCACTCACCCACTATCTCACACATGTCCACAATCTCTTTGGGCGATGGCCCAAAGTCCTGTGAACTGACCAAGGCAGGGAATACATCAGCAGTGTCACTGTTGCCCAACTGGCCAACCAGGGAATTGCACATCAACTCACCATGCCTTACTCCCCTCAACAGAATGGCTGCACCAAGCACTGGAACCATTCTCTGCTTGACCATGCACTGTCCATGCTTCATCAGGCTGGCCTTACTCTTGGCTTCTGGGAGTATGCCATACACACCATGGCACACACTTACACTTTGTTGCTGGCCAAGCATGTTGAATCCATCATACATACCACCACACTCTCATCTGGCTTCTCTTCTACATATTACATTACCTATTCATTACACACCCACACTTCTCATGAACTGCTTCTATCTCCAAGGACTTTCCTACACCACATCATACTCTGGATGACACACATCCCTCCTGCATATGGATATCCTTGTACTCTATACTTACACTCTGCTCTAACTTTACCTGTGGATACTACATAAGATGGGACTCTTACTTTACAAACTCCTCAGATGTCTTACATCTAAGTCTGAGTGAGTACCTCCCTCATCCTACTCTTATATTCTCTCACCACTACCCTGCAGCATACTTTCACCACATCACATCACTACTGTGTTTGTGACTCACTACTACACTGCCACAGGCATGCAACTGCTGGCCTCTCTAGCCCTCTTGGGCTTCTCTTACTTAATATCAATGATTTATATTGTCACTGTTGTTGTCTTCCATAGCCTGCACATACAAAGCATCTAGGCTGGGCTGTGCCTGCTGCCCTGTGGTCTCCTGTGTTGACAAGTTTTGCTCTTCACTCCAATACCTGTGCTCCACACTTATTTACATAAGTGCAGTCTGTGCACTGGCCTCTATAGTACATAGGTAGTGTAAAAGGGACATAGATACTCAGCCAGTTTTCTACCCACTCCAGTACCATGGACATGCTCCTCATTCTTTACTACTCCTACTTCAGCACAATGATACTGCTTCTCCTTCTACTTGGGCTTTTGCCCTTGCTCTACCCACCAAATCCCTTCCATCCTCTCTGAACAGAGTGACCTGGCCCAAGTTGACTGCTGTGCTGCACATCATGTGTTATCATCCTGGCCCTGTCATGCCTGATGTTTCACACCTCCATGTTTTTGGGTGCTATGCATGGGTGCATGTACATGATCACCAGTGGTCCAAACTCGAAGCTCACTCCTGGCCCCTCCTCTTCATTGGCTATGAGACCAGCACCAAGGGGTGGGTCTTTTGGGACAAGACCACCTGACAAACTGTCATCAGTCACAATGTGATCCTTGAAGAAGGCATCTTCCTGGCACTTGAGGCCCAGTGTAACCCAACAATCCTCAACCTGTTTCCTCCTCCCACACCTCCTGCTCCACCATCTGGAGACAACTCCAATGATGAATCAGATGAGGGCTTCAATGATGACCCTGGGTTTGACACACCTGACCTTCTGTTGACCACACCTCCTGCTGCCATTGGGGTGCCTGCTGCTGCTCCTCTTGTTGTTCTGGTGATCCCTGATGTTGCTCCCACTCCTGCTCCTGTCACAGACATTCTGCATCCCAATGCCCTACCTCCTGTCACAGTTCCCTTCATGGCACATGTGCCATTGGAAGGCCCTGTGACTCCTCCCAGAGCCTCAACACCTGTCAAGACACCACTCCACCCTCACACATGTCACACCACCCATGCAGATGCTCTGCTGTCTCTCCCAGCTCCTCAGTGGCACAGCTGCTCTTTCCCTGCATGTCAGCAGGTCCATTCTGAGCTTGTCCAAGATGACATACTGGTTGTTCAGTGGTCTCAGCACCTTGCCTGATGCCCTGAATGCTACTATGACAGTGCATATGGCCCACAAGAGTTCATTGACATCCTCAGTGAGAGGGGGTCTGGAAGTGATGGTGATGTCTTTGCCATGCCTCAAGCCAGTCCCTCACTTTCCTCTATCCTTTCCCACACTGTGTCACATAACCCACTCACACTCAAACAAGCCCTATCCTCACCAGATGCTGAGCTTTGGAAGACTGCATGTGAAGAAGAACTCTGTTCACTGCATAACCTACAAACATGGGAACTAGTTGATCCACCACCAGGACACAACTTAGTAGGGAACAATGGGTCTTTAAACAGAAAGCAGATGGTCGCTTCAAGGCATGACTAGTAGCCAAGGGTTATACTCAGGTCCATGGCATTGACTACACAGAGACCTTTTCACCAGTCACATGCTTTGAGTCTCTATGAACCCTCCTGGCCATTGCTGCACTGGAAGATTGGGAAGTACACTCCATGGACATCAAATCTGCTTTCCTAAATGGTGACTTAGAGGAGGAAATCTACATGGAGCAACCCCAAGGTTTTGTTACACCTGGAACAGAAGGCAAGGTCTGTCACCTGACCAAAGCCATCTATGGTTTGAAACAAACATCATGACAATGGCATCACAAGATGCATGGTGCACTCCTTGGCCTCTCCTTCACCTGCACATTCTCAGACTCTGGTATCTACATCTCAATGAACTCCTCCAAACCTCTCATCATTGTCTTATATGTGGACAACATCACTGTCCTTGGAGGGTCACTTGAAGAAGTAGAACAATGCAAGACAGTGCTAAATACTCTGTCTCAGATGACAGACCTTGGAGAAATTAAGTCATATCTTGGCCTTCACATCACACAGAATCAATCCAAATGCATACTTGAGATTGATCAAACTTCCTATCTCACTGATCTCCTAGAACTAGAACAATTTCAGCTAGATGATTGCAATCCCACTACTACTCCTCTTCCACCCAGCATCAACCTCATTGCTGCAGACAAAACATACTCTGTGACTACTTCCCTTCATGCAGAATATCAACAACTCATTGGTTCTCTACTATATGCCACTATTGTCTCATGACCGGACATCTCCTTTAGCATTATGAAGCTGTCACAGTTCTTGACCAACCCATCACTGGAAAATTTATCCTCTGCCAAACACATCTTGTGATACCTCAAAGGTTCACTTCATTATCATCTGTGGTATGGTGGGGATGAAGGAGCAGGAGTCATTGGCTACTCTGACTCTGACTGGGCAGCTGACAGAGATGATAGGAAGTCAATTGGTGCATATGCATGTTCATGCAGGTTATGGCAGACAACTATAAGCATAAGCAACAAATATATGTGTTCCCTGCATAGGGAGAATGAAGGCAGCATGACTGCAGCAGTAAGAGTGATGTGAACAACAGTAGGTTGTCACAATGTAAAGGGAGAGCTGCAAGGTATTGTGAGATGAAGTGAGGATAAGATGTGGGAGGTGAAGTACTCACTCAGTGTCTGTAAGACAACAACTGAGGAGATATGTAGTGAAGTATGCATCTTATATAGTACAGGTGATTATAGTTAAAGTGGAGATGCAATCCTAGAGTACAAGGATGCCCATAAGTAAGTAGGATGCACATCATCCAGAGTATAAGTGGTGTGGGGACATAAAAAGAAGTGGGGAAGAAGTAATGTGTCAAAAGTATGTAAAAGTGTGTAATGATGAAGTGTAAGTGGAAGCCAAATAAAAAAGAGGAGTAAGAGATATATCAACAACATACAGTAGATGTTTAACAATGCATTCCTCCTTGGGGGAGGGGCAGTTGCCTGGTCATCACACAAACAGCATATGGTCTCACTCTCTTCCACCAAAGCTGAATACATGTCCCTGTTGCAAGTGGCTGCACAAGGCATGTGGTTGTGGTCTTTGCTGAAAGAGATTGGTTTTGGTTTTTCTTCTCCCTTACTCATTTTTGGTGATAACAAGGGCTCTATTGACATCACTACCAACCCTGTCATCACTTGTGGTACTAAGTGTTGATTTTTCCCTTTTGGTCTTTTGCTGTGCACTTCCTTACCACATGACTACCTCATGTTATTGACTAATACACTCTGTCATGCATGGTCTGCACATGCCATAGGTCTTATCTCTCCTGGTCTGTGCACCATGTACTTAGGTATTTAGAGTCTGGGTCTAGGACATTGTTCTACAGTTGATTTTCTACTCTTCTCCCTCACTAGCTAGCTACTGCACTCTCTTACTATATTTCAGCAATGCTAGTGTTTGTTAGGTGCCATTATTTGGTGCATTTATTCTTTTATTTCTTTTCATTTTCTTTTATGTTTCTCTTGATGATCTGATTAGATTAGATCTTTATATTTCATCTTGTCTCATCTAATCCTTATCAGATCTCACTTACTGTCACTACATTCTAGACTATGAGGTCATACCATGAGGTAGCTGCATGGTACCATACTTACTGTGGGTATTGTCTAGTTGACCTGCCCTTTAGTTACTGTGCTGGTCCATGCACATATAGCTAGAGTATATAGGTTCTTCTTAGATAGATGAATATACTCCAGCTAGTTATGGCTGGATCTCCTCTTCTATTGAGTGATCTTTAGTTGAGTGTGCCCAGTCTCCCACCTTTAGAGATATATGCAGACTCTGGCCTCATAGTGTTGTATTCACCTTCATCTAGGGCAGTTTCCTGCACTCTATCTGCCATCTCCTCTTAGACCTCCTTAACTGGAGTGTCCTGGGCTTTGGGACCATCATGCTGCTCATTGCACATTTCAACACTAAACACATTGACATATGCCACCACTATATTTGCAAGTGCCTCTCATCTCATGACATCACTGTACA
>QLPN01006035.1:5069-31296 GCA_003314395.1 Albatrellus ellisii | reverse complement strand
ATCGCTCCTGATCTATCGAAGCGATTCCCACGGTCACGTACTCCTTCTCTTCGTCTTTATCGGCCGATGATGCGTATGTCGTCCGATCTCCGATCAGCCTGTTCTATATTTAGTTATGACTCATTCTCTCATGTTTACTGCACATGCTCACCAATCACTCCCACAGTTGCTGCGGAGCTCAGTCAGCGATGACGCATCCCTCCTATTATTAGATATGACATCATTACTTTACTTTCTCATTCTCCGGCCCTATACTGTACTGCATGGTCTGTGCACGCTCTAGGGTACTATATATATGTAGAACTCCTAGCGGTTTATTCCTCAGTTCTGATCATCTGGGATATCCACTAGGTACAGTACTCTTCATTCCTCTTCTTTACTATACGCTAATATATCTGGGATATCCGCTAGTCAAAGCGCAATCGTCCTTTTATTGTTTTTAGCTTTCTTTCAATTGTTCGGCTTCAACGTAGCGTCGGCCTCACAAATAGGTCTTTCAAACACAAAAATGGAAAGGGATGTGGTAGGTATGTGTAAGTATTAGTGCTACTAATACTACAAAAGAGATCTTTTGTTATGGTAAAAATTATAGTACTCCTGGTCCAAATGGTTGTCAGGAGGGTTTGTGATGCCCCACTAAGTGGTAGACACCCTAGCACTGCTCACTTAGGCAACATAAGGCCCAGTGCCACAGCTGAACTACAAAGAACTCAAGAACTATAACAATTACAATGCTCTCATGAGTGAGGAGGGAGGGGAGTGATGGTTTGGATTCAGAGGAGGGATATGTGTGTGAGGTTGTTGAGGGTAGAGCTTTATACAATTGTGAGGTGCATGCTGAACAGCAAGGTCACAAGTGTATGAGAGAGGATAGGGTGAAGGATGAGACAATACACTCTAAGATGAGTCACACCGTATAGCAGATATCTCAGATGTATAAAGCTAAGGAACTCTCTACTACAAGTGACTTCTTATATACTACAGGGATCAGCACACAGACCATGTGCTGTCACTGTAGGGCATGCATATGTAAGTAAGATGTGCAGCATCTGTGAGAAGTATCAGTAAGCAATGTGCAGCATTGCACTGCATCAGTAAGCATCTGTGGGAACATAGTTATATCTGTACAGTAAGTGGCCTGATGACTAAATAAGTATGAGTCATAGATAATCATGATAAGATCTACTGATGTTCTGATAAGATGAGATAAGATATCTCATGTAGATCTTGAGTGATAAGAGTAAAATGAAGAGAAAAATAAGTACATTCTGACAGAAGCCAACAAGGTTCTCAAGGCCCCAGCCTTTCCAGTGGACAAGGTATTGTCAGCCATAGTGGTGGCAGCATTCATCAACAATTGTGTCAATTTCATGATTGCCAGCATCATCCAGACCAGGACAAGGGAGAGCATTGGAGGGGTTGGTGAGGGGGGTGGTGGAGCCAAATGGACATAGTGCACTAGAGTGAAAAATTGGGGAAATGTAAGAATCAGTGGGGAGATCAAGGGTGTAAGAACTTGTCTTGGGATGCATGATGAGAACTGTGTAAGGGCCATTGTAGCACTGATGAGCATCACATGTGTGTAGCATTGGAAAATGACCATCAGCAACATCAGGCAAATACAGCAATGTTAACATGCTGCACATGATAATCATCCAGTTGCATCAATTGTACATTCATTTTCATGCTGGAATAGAGGCTGTGTTTGGCCAACAATGAGCAGGACTGATAGGATGGATAAGCCAAGGCTTGATCAAGGCTTACCAAAGTAACCCTGGAGTCATGAGTCACAAAGTCAGTATTTGGTGTGATCAGCACTTTTCCCTTTTCTCTCATCCTTTATAGTATGATACCCTATTTGTTCATGTCCAGACTCCACTGCATTTCCAATTATCCTTATGATCAACCCTGCATTGTAAACTTTCTGTTTTGTTTTGTTGTGCTCCAGTCTTGGAGCTAGACTTGTATTTAGATGGCTCATCATCCACCAGAAACAGATAGACTCCCCCCTGCATGATTTGTCTCCCCTCTCCCATCCAAATTAGAAGGTGAACAAGGACTTTCCACTCTTCCCTCTGCATTTCTTGTAGCCAAGAAAGTGCACATACCTTGTAGGTCACATTTTATAGTTGCATTGTGTCCATGTTATTGTTGCATTGGATTGTGTTTTATCACCCTATTGTCACCCAGTCATGTTGCATAATCATGTTGCCCTATAAACAACTAACTTGTTGATTTTTACCTATCTTAGGATGCTGGACATACTTCCATATCCTCATCTCTTTCTATCTTTACAGTTCATGCTCCTCTATAACTCTATTTAGCCTTTACTATATCTTCTTTACCTTGTCATCATCTAACCTCAGCACTTCTGCATGTGCTGAGGTGAGCATCTCTTCCACTCTCTTAGCTCTCTTCTAACATACCTGCTCTATGCAGCTCTATCTTTCTTCTGTGTACCCTCTACCCTCTGGTACACATCTTCTCTTATCTTACAGCCATCTCTCTAGCCATCTCTTTAGCTATCTCTCTAACTTTCTAGGCCTCTGGACTGTGGTCCTCTTGGCTCATCTATCCCCACCTGGGATCACAAGCCCATCTCTACATTACAATGTTCAACCTGCTGTTTGCCACTTTGCCCATGTTTCAATATAACTCTCTACCTGTTGGTGTCTAGAGGATCTTGTTAGACCAGTGTCCTACATTACTGCTAATGTGGGACTGGGTGCACTCAACTTAGGGATCAACCCATGAGAAGAGGAAATCCAGCCATACCAAGCTGGGTATATTCAGCTATACTAAGTAAGCCTATATACTCTAAGGTAAAGTGCACAGACCAGCACAGTATACTCTAGGGCAGGCTACAAGGTACAATACTGCAGTAAGTATGGAACATGCCAAAGGTGCATGCTATTGTGAGGCGCACGCTATACAGCGAGGTCACAACTGAAGAGAAGGAGGATTGGCGAGGGAGGAGACAATACACCTTAGAGAAGAGTCATGCTGTGTAGCGGATATCTCAGATGTATAAAGCTGAAGAGCTATCTACTACATGAGAGTCTTTATATACTACAGGGATTGGCACACAGACCATGTGCTGTCACTGTAGGGCAGGCATATGTAAGTAAGATGCGCAGCATTGCACTGCATCAGTAAGCATCTGTGGGAAATGTGGTCATAAATGTACAGTAAGCGGCCCGATGACTAAATGAGTATGTGTCATAGATAATTGCGATAAGATCTACTGATGATCTGATAAGATGAGATAAGATATCTCTAGTAGATCTTGAGCGATAAGAGTAAAAGAAATCATAAAAAGAAAAGAAAAATAAGTACATTCTGACAGCTATGACCTCATGGTCTAGGCTTAGCCAGAGTATCCTAGACCACAGTGGCAGTAAGCGAGATATGATAAGATAAGATGTAGCAAAGATAAAATATAAAGATCTTATCTTATCATATCATCAAAGAAAACATAAATGAAAATGAAAAGAAATATGTATAATGCTCCATAAATGAAGCCTGACAGATCTTACAACTCACACCCCTCAGACTTGTTGTGGTTGTGGTTGTTATTCCCTTCACCCCACCACAGTGCATATCAATGCAGCATGAACTTAGCCACATGGGATGGGTCCTGAAAAGTTGGGAAAGTGTTAGAATCAGCAGGGAGATCAAGGGTGTAAGAACTCATCTTGGGATGCATGATGAGAACTGTGTAAGGGCCCTCATAGCATTCTATGTTGAACACAGGCCATGTGCAAGGGAGTACACAAAGAGTTCTTCTCTATTACAGGCTATCTAGGAGCCACTTTATACTAGATAGCTAGGGAGCACAGACAATTGTAACTAAGGTAGTTGGGCATGTGTGTGTGTGTGTGTGTGTGTGTGTGTGTACAGTAGAGAGACGAAAAAGGAATGAGCTGCTTAGTCAGTACATATTATTGTCAACACTCTATTTGGTCATGCTACATAAGCACGTTTGGCGTCCAAACCCTCGACTCCTTCACATTCCCTCTTACAGGAACCGTCATCGATGAGGGCTTGTCATTTTATTAGCCTATTTTTTTCTCTTGCCTCTGCAGTTCTCTGTATCTCCGAAAAGGCTGCACAATCCATCTGGGATGTTGGGACCTACGAAACGCATTGGCCCTGGGGAAACAGAACATGGAGTGCTCCTCCAGACACCGATACCACGAGCCATCTCGTTTTTTCCACTGTCGATTCTCTGCTCCAGCGCCTTCCTAACACTTTGAACAGAAATGGTGCGTTTCACATCAATAGAACGTCCTGATCGTGCCGCATGTACCCTGCTTTGATTCTCTAGGACACACCATCGTGCCCGCCAGTGTCCCCGTAGGAACAATACTGTACCATGGTCGTGATGACGACACACTACCTGTCGCCCTGGACTGGTTGGCTTTCGACTTCGAGCACGCCTACGTCTTCTGCCGTACAGGATGTCATGTCACGACGTACATGACCTCACGCCCACTGCACTTAGTATACCTCGATGGCACGTCCGCAAGTTTACTACCCGACGGGCCGCTGGACATCCAGGACATCATCGCCTGGGGAAGACCCAGGCCAGACAGGACGTTCGACATCCGCGAGCGCATAAAGCTGACGTGTGAGTGGGCCATGCGACTTGGGTTGGATGGTTTTGTGAGAATGGAGATGCATTTGTATGTCCCGGATTTTGTCGCTGCGTGATCAGATCCTGACTCGTCTCCTCTACTAACGCGTAGCGAAGTTATGCTGTGCGACTTTTCGGACGGGCTGAAGCTCGTCTCTGCATCGAAGATCGTTCCTCACAATTTCGACTACCCGTTTACGCCTATACCGCTGCCCCCAACCGAACCTGCGCCGCCTCAGGGCTGGCGCGGCTCAGTGCCAAGCCTTAACACAAATTTTGTGGAACTGATAAATGCGGGCGCGTGGCATGACCGTTCGCCAGGCGAGACGCGCGCCAGGGTCGATTATTCCCGGCTGGTCACATTCTACGACCGCTCTCTCACAAGCCTCGTCGACGCGCGACGCGGGCTACGGCGCACGTCACACCGCGTGGGCAACATCTCTGCCAGCGACTTTGCGCACGTGATTGAGGAGTTCCGGGAAGCACTGATGCGTGACCCAGCGGATACCGGCAGCGGCATCGACTGGGGAAGCGTGACTCACGTCGTCGTGGAGCGCTATGGCGGGCGGTTGGAACTGCTCAAATATATCCTGGATCCAGCGTCGTTCCCGAATGTCACGCACCGGGCGGCGATCGCGCGCGAGCAGTTGCTCATCATGCTGAATCCGTATCTTATTGCGCAGGCTATGCCCGAGCCGGGCGCCAACCCTGCAGTCAACACGTCCTGGGTGGTGCCCATCGCGCAGCGCTGTGCCCGCACGCAGACACTGCGTGTTCCGCTGGGAGAGCTAACGAAGCAGGAGCGCAGGATCTTCGACGCGGTGGAGGATGTGCTGCACGAGATCTGTCGCGTGCTGACCCGCATGTGGGTCGATGCGTTTGACATCGAGGCCGCAAGCGAGGAACATGCGAGGAGTGTCGTCCAGTCCTGGCGCCAGAGCGTGCACGACTTGATGGGATGGCTCGACTGGTCTGTGTGGGTGCGCTGTGATCCCGCGTGCGGGCCAGAGGTGCGTGTGGGAATTGTGGTGTCCTGGCCCGTCATGGCATAACGAAGACTGTCGGACAGAGTTTTTGCCATACCCCTACATGGCCATTTACGCCTTGGGAAGACCCGGATCACGTCACTCCGCGTTGCATACGGCGTATCAGGCCCTATACGTGGTGATCATTGCTAAAGCACTGGTTTATCGATGCGATTATCTATTGTTATTGCTGCTCAGAGTCTCCCGCAGTTTCACTATAAGACTGAGACGACTTCGGCCTGAGATCAAGATTGCCATACAAACGATCTACGAAATCGCTTGGATTGCTGTTGACCGACCGCTTTTGTGTATGCGGAGACAAAAAAAAGCGATCACTTGAGAATATCGGACATACTTGTGCAGTTCGGTGCAGTGTTGTTGACAGTTCACTGAGTCCGGGTTGGTTTACCCTCGACGTACGGAGTAGATGGACCGAGGAGACAAGTACATTCCTGAGTGCGGGTGAGGTTCCTAGTCAAGATTGCAGTTTGCCAGTATTGCACGACTGCGCAACAAGATACGGGTGGGAGACTGGCACGTTCACGGCAGCACCTACTAATGGATGCACCTGAATATATCGAATAGATACGAGGCCAACATGTTAGTGCAGTATGCGGATAAGGCTGGTAGCGCCGCTTACATGGCAAAACCCGTTACCGTCGATTTGCGTAGCTGTTTTGCTCGAGGGAGACTGACGAAATGGACTTGAACACGGTGTGGCAGGATGGCGTACTACTATGGATGTCTTTTGCTAGCTAAACATCACTTCATCGCATGCCGACTTGAAGTAGGTTTTTTTGTGTGACAATAATCTTTCATTCTCATAAGTCATTCGACTATCATGTTCAGCTAACAATGACAGTCTGAAAGTGTTATCCATTCTGAGCCATGTGATAGCTCCACAGGAAAGCTGTAAGATATAGCTATCTGAGGAACATTACTGATCTAATGCTAAATTGTATGATGGAAACTTGTGGTGGCCCAGGTACATGTGAGCTTGCCATCATAGCTGAAATGAAAACCCCTTCGTAAAATTGAAAGCAACACAGTGTGGGATCTCTGAAGTTGATGTGTAACATTGATGCAACTGCAAGCTTCTAGTATGGTAAAGTTGATGTCAATGTTCTAGTGCAGGAGCACAAGACAATTGATGGTCATATTAGACATCATGTAATTATATACATGACCTGTTGGAGATCACAGTGGCATGTACCAGTAAACACATGTGATATCATGCAATAGCACCACAAGACCACACAGTCCTGTTGCAGGACTCAGGTATTGAAACATGAGCAAAGTGGCAAACAACAGATTGAACATCATTGTGTAGAGATAGGCATGTGAGCCCAGGTGGAGATAAATGAGCCACAAGGACAACAGTCCAGAGGGCTTGAGAGATGGCTTGAGAGACAGCTAGAGAGATAGCTAAAGACATAGCTAGAGAGAGAGCTGTAAGAGATGTGTACCAGAGGGTAGAGGGTAAACAGAAGAAAGTGAGAGCTGCATAGAGCAGGTATGTCAGAAAAGAGCTCAGAGAGTAGAAGAGATACTCACCTCAGCACATGCAGAAGTGCCGAGGTGAGAAGATGATGAGGTAAAGAAGGTATAGTAAGAGCAAGATAGAGTTGAAGAGGAGGTCAAACCATAAAGAGAAAAGAAATACCAATAATATGAGATAGAGATACGTATACTTAATAAGTAAACAGTGTGATCAGTATCATAAGGTAATGAAAAAACCAAAATCAGGGTCAATATGGATGGACTCATACTTGCAGAAATTTTTCATTCACTTAGTTCTTTTTCTCCTCAGTCTTCTATGAAGAGACTGAGAATATATCTCTTTATACTATAGTCAGTCAGCTTGCTCTTTTCCCAGAACCCCCTTCAATGGATTATGACACCTGGTTTCTATCACAACTGAGCAAACACCTTCAAGACAACTCATATTCTATGCACACAATACACCATGTCTGCTGCAAGCTTGTCTAGCAAGACTCCTGCACCAAAATCTGGAAACACCACCATGACAGCTGGTGCTGTGGTGAGTTCAGATGTGAAAGTGTTGAGCAAATTATACAATGTACCTTTCCTCAAGGAAAATGGAGAAAACTTCACTTTCTGGAAAGTTTGTGTCAAAATGGTCCTACAAGTGCATGGACTCTGCCTGCTTGTCAATGGCTCTGAAAAAGCACCCACTGTTTCCTCACCCAACTATGCCAAATGGATTAACCATAACCACAATGCATGTGCCCAGATCATACTAATGCTCAGTAACAAACCTCTCAATGTTGATGATTATATGCTGACTAAGTAATTCCTTCCTTTTTCGTCCTGTTACTGTACACACATGCATACCACGACATACATACATACACACTCCAAACTGTACTCACTACTCTGGTCCATGTGCTACCATACTTACTATAAGTAGAGAGCAGTGCTGCTATGATAATATAAGAACTCAGTTAGTTCTCCTCCTGCACATGGCCTGTGTTCAACAGGTTATGGGCCCTGCCCAGGCCATCTGCATCTCTTTGCTCCTCATTGTTGTCCTTGTGTTCACTCTGATCAACTCTCACTCATATGTTGTCTTGCCCTCCTCATTGCCTATCTTATTCCTCCCTCACACTCTGCCTCAGTCCCAAAAATCAACATCACACTGGAAAATGTGGACAGCTACAAACAATGGGCCAATGTTGTCAAATCAGCCCTCATTATCATAGGTATTTGGTACACCATCTCAAAACCCCATGTTCTTCCTATCTCCCAAACTTGAGAGGTTGTAGGTGGCATACCCATACAATATGTCACTAATGAGGAAGATGTCACTACCTGGACTCATGACAATGACATTGTGAAGGCTGTCATATTGATGAACTGTGGACCCCAACCTACAGCCATGATTACCAGTGACACAATGACTGCACACTGTGCATGGGAAGGGCTACAGGATATTTATGGGAAGCATACTTTTATTGCTGCATTTGTTGACTTTCAGTCCCTTTTCATGAGCAAATGTGATACAAACACACCTCTAACTCCACAAATTGACACTTTTATCATCATGCAGGATTGACTTGTTGCTTCTGGAGTTGAAGTTAGCAAGCAGAATATGTGTTTTCTCCTACTCCATGCTTTGCCCCCTTCCTGGAGCTCCTTTACCTCTGCCCTCCTTGCCTCCTCTGACACATCTCCAGCCTCTCCATCAGCAACATTTGCAGGTGCATTCTGGATGAAGAGGTGCATGCAAAACCTCACTCCACCCTTTCCACTTTTCAGCAGTCTGCTCCTACCTCTACTTGATGCAACAACACCTTTTGTTTGCATTGCAAACACTGTAATCACACAGTCGAAACATGTTGGATGCTGCACAGCATGCCTGACAATGTGAAAGCCAGGTTAGATAGGAAGGGGACAAAGGGGGGACCACACCTGAGGATGGGATTAGCTCTAGCATACACCACATGTCTTCTTCTGCTGCTGCCTTATTTGATGCCTGTTACTATGTTGGCAGGTCTAGTGCTTGGATGCCAGACTCTGGGTGCACTGATCATATCTCAATCCATTGGGGAGATTTCTCATCCTACACAAACCTCACCTTCTACACTGTTATGGTTGGAAACAGTGCCAGCATTCTGTGTTCAGGCAATGGTTCCAGTGCACAGGAGCACACCTTACCTTCTATGGACATTGTGTCCCTCTCCATCTCTGATGTGTTCTATGTCCCTGAAGCCTCTGGGTGTTTCCTTTCAGTCAGCCACTTGGATCATCTTGGGTTACAGATCCTCTATGAAGATGGCAAGTGTGTCATCTCCAAACATGGCTGGGTTCTTAGTGTTGGACATCTCTGGGGTGGGACCTACTGGGTTGATCTTGTCCCTGCCACATCCCTTCCCTTGCATCAGGCACCTACCATTCACCTCTGGCACAAACAGCTTTTCCATCTTGCCAAAGCTGTCATCTCTCAGATCCAACCCACACAATTGTCTGGTTTTTCTGCTCCTGTGTCCTCCATCAATACTTCTCCCTGCACTGGTTGTCTCCAGGGCAAGTTTCCCTGTGCCTCCTTCCATCTTCCCAAAGCATGTGCCACCAAAGTGCTCAGCCTGGTCCATTCTGACCTGGTTGGGCCTGTTGGCACTGTGTCAGTTTCCTTGTGGAATGTCTACTTTGTGACTCCCATCAATGACTACTCCAGCTTTGGTATGGTTCATCCCATCTGGCAGAAGTCCCAACTGTCACTTGTCCTTGAACATTATCTGGCCCATGTCCATATGCTTTTTGGGTGTTGGCCCAAGGCCCTGTGTACAGACCTAGGGGGGGTGTACATCAATGCTTCAGTCACTGTGCTGCTTGCAGATAAAGGGGTCAGTCATCAGTGTATGGTACCATACTCCCCACAGCAGAATGGGCACATGGAATGCTGGAACTGTTCTGTTTTGGACTGCATGTTGTCTCTCCTGCACTGTGCTGGCCTCTCACCTGGATCCTTGGAGTATGCTGTCCATGTGGCAGTCCACACTTACAACCTTTCTCCTTCTCAGTACTTAGGATGGCTCACACCCACTGCTCTCTGGGACCCTGCTGCCTCTCCACCAGACATCTCCCATCTCCGTGTTTTTGGCTGTTGCACCTGGGTCAAGATGCCCAATTATCAGTGTGGCAAAATGGATGCCAAATCTTGCCCTCTCACCTTTGTTGGGTATGAAGCTGGGACAAAGGGATGGCTCTTCTGGAATAAGCTTGCTCATCACACAGTGACCAGCAGGGATGTGGTCTTTCAGGAGGGTATTTTCCCTGCCATTGACACAGTCACTTCTCCCACAGTTTTTGGCCTCTTCCCTCCTGTGTCATCTAGGCTGCCTCTGGCTGACTCTGACAGTGATGGTTCATCCTCTGACTCCAATGATAGTGATGATGATGGTGTGGGCAATGATTGCCTGGATGCCACCACTCCCCAGCTTGCTGAGGCTCCTGCTCCCATTGCACAAGCCCCCTTGGGTGATGTCACAGGTACTGTTGGTGACACTTGCCCTGTGCCACCTGCTCCTGCTGCAATACCTGTCATGCCTCTTTGAGCACTAATTCCTGCTGTGGCACCACCTCACATTTGGGCACATTGCACAGTTTGCTCAGAGTGTGACATTTCAGCACATGTGCCTGTCTGGCATTTGGCAGCCCAGCTGTCTCCTGGTTGTCAGCAAGTGGGTGCATGTCTCATTGATGACAACACACTGGTTGTCTGTCACTCCCAATGCCTCACCCACTGGCCCAATCATTTCTGTGACAGTGCCTATGGTCTGCATGAGTTCATAGATATCCTCAGTGAGGGGGGGACTGGTGACAGTGATGACAATGATGTCTTTGCAACACCTCAAGGAGGCCCTTCCATCTCTGCCATCCTTTCCCATGCCATCTTGTGCAACCCACTCACACTAAAACAGGCTCTCTTGGGCCCAGATGCTGACTCCTGGAGCACTGCCTGTGAAGAAGAGCTCACCTCTTTGAGGGATCTTCACACATGGGACCTTGTGGACCTCCCTCCAGGCCACAACTTAGTAGGCAATAAATGGGTCTTCAAACAGAAAGTGGATGAATGGTATAAGGTGCAGCTAGTCATAAAGGGTATACATAAGTACACAGTGTTAACTACACTGAAACCTTCTCCCCAGTTGCTCACTTTGAGTCACTCCACACCCTACTAGCCATAGCTGCTCTTGAAGATTGGGAAGTCCACTCTATGGACATCAAATCTGCTTTCCTCAATGGCAACCTAGATGAAGAAACATACATGGATCAGCCCCATGGTTTCATCATTCCTGGTACAGAAGGAAAGGTGTGTCAACTCTCAAAGGCTATCTATGGTTTGAAGCAGGCATCCTGACAGTGACACCACAAAATGCATGGCTCCCTGTCCTTCACCCACACCATTTCCAACTGAGGGATATACATATCCACCACCTCCAAACCTCTCATCATTGTCCTCTATGTTGATGACATTACCATCCTAGGAGTGTCCCTAGAGGAGGTAGAAGAATGTAAAGCAGTACTGAAGTCCATCTTCCAGATGATGGACCTAGGAGAAATCAAATCTTATCTAGGCCTCCATGTCACATGGGACCACTCCAAATGTATCCTAGACATATATCAGGAGGCATACATTGGGGATCTCCTTGACCACTTTCAGATGGAAGACTGCAATTTTGCCACCACACCTCTACCTCCAGGTGCAACACCTATCATGGTGGACAAAGACTACTCTGTGCTGTAAGATGGCAGTCCCACATATCCCATAAGGGAGACCAGTGTGCACTAGACTAAGGATCACTCCAAAGAATAGGATTTGCCAGCCATAACAAGCTGGAGTATATTCATAATACTACAGCTACCTATATACTAAAGGAAAGCATGCATGGACCAGTGCAGTACTCTAGGGCAGGTGCTACAGTAAATACCCACAGTAAGTATGACATCATGCACAGCATGGGTGCATCCAGAGTCAGGAGCACAAAAGGACAGTAAGCAGATAAAGATAAGATCAGATCAGATAGACTGAAAGGAAAGATGATCTAATCTTATCTAATCAAAGAGAAACAGAAAAGAAATGTAAAAGAAAATAAAAGAGTAAATGCTCCAAATAAACAAAGTCTGACATGCACCATCTTCTCTCCACAGTGACTACCAGCAGCTAATTGGATCCTTGTTGTATGCCACCATCATTTCATGCCCTGACATCTCTGTTGCAGTCATGAAGCTATCTCAATTCCTGTTGAACCCCTTACCACTTCATCTGTCCCTAGTGTGTCATGTCCTTCACTATCTCAAGGGGACCATTCATCTCCACATACACTATGGAGGGGACCAAGGTACTGGGGTGGTTGGATACTCAGATTTGGACTGGGCAGCAGACAGGGATGATAGGAAATCCATTGGAGTGTATGGTATGTCTTCTTACTTGGAGGTGGAGCCATTGCTTGGATATTGCAAAAGCAACACACTGTGTCCCTTTCATCAACTGAAGCTGAATATATGTCACTGTCCCAAGATGTGGCACAAGGGATGTGGTTGAGGTTGTTGTTTCAGGAGATAGGCTTCAGTTTCTCTTTCCCACTTTGACTTTATGGTGACAACAAGGGTTCTATCAACATTGCCACTAGTCCTGTTATTACTCACAGTACCAAACACATCGACATCAGACATCACTACATCCACAAGTGTCTTTCTTTTGATTCAATTACTGCACAATGTCTCCCTTCTTCTCTCATTACTGCTGACATCTTAACTAAACCTTTATCCTATCCCCTCTCCTCTTCTCTTCCCATCACTCTGGCCTGTGAGTGCAGGCATGGGCAGGCAATGATGATGAGGGAAAGAAAGGACAGATAGAAGATTGATTGATGAAGTCCACATGGTGGACTGAGGGCAGAAGGGGAGGAGAGACAAGTGCTAAGAGTGGCCTATTGGATGGTCTTAGGGAAGATTTGCTATAATTATACCCCTGGTAACAAGATAATTGTTATGCACTTGATACATGTAGTAAATATTCCTGATGACAATGAAGAGTGGGGTCAATGAGATAGTGATGAGGATGATACCACCAAGGACTAAACAAGGATCCAGAGTAACAAGTTTGGGATGTCTTAGCAATGCTTTAGAGTGACTTAGAGATCTTAGACTTAGTTCTTCAAATGTAGTGAGATAAGAGCAAGCATAGGTCAAGTGCAGTATAGGAGAATCCCTAGATTGTGAAGTTGACAAGACTGACCACCAGGCTTGTCCCTACTTATACAAAACAGAGTGTCCTAAAAATAGTGCAAGTAAATAAGGTTCACTGATCAACAATGATTGCACAGCAATCAACAAGATCATGTGACCAAGTCATGTCCATAGTGAACTGAGTAAATGTAGCCACAAGTGTGAAATGAATGGAAGATAAACAAAAGTAAATAGAGACAAGATAGGATGAGTCCTTGCTAATTGTATAGTGATAGTCCTTAGCAAGTGAATAAAGAAATTTAAAAGATAAAGAAGCTTTATAGTACTTGGAGTAAAACTCACAGTGCAGTATGTAAATACTGTAGTACTATAAGGGAAATAGAGTCCTTACTATAAGTTGGGGCTAAGCTCAACAACTGTAGTTAATACTACACTTATAGTAAGTAAGGTAAAAGAAAAAGAAAAAGAAAAAGAAAGAGAAAAGATAAGTCTGTTATGAGGTGCCTAAGCAAGTGCCTCATAACATCACCCCTTCTTCATGTGATATGTCACCTGTGATGCTTGGTGGGGTCCCCTGACCCATCACCTCCTGCCCTCCACTTCCTAGTAGTGGATGCAGTGCCTGTCTTTGATGGGAAGGGGGAGGGTGTCCCAGGCAGGGATGAAACTGTTAGGAATTCCCCTGTTGAAGAACCAGGGGTACTTGGGGGGTGTGGTGGGGTGGGCAGCCTGGTGCTGGGCCCAGTAGTGGGCCTCCTTGCAGACCTGGGTGAGGTCCTCTTGGGTGAGGAGGTTCTTCCTGTGGAAAGAGACTTGTTCTGCCTCCCAGGTGAGGAACATAGCATTGAGGTGTTTGATGGGGCAGGGGTGGGTGTAGGGGGTGTGGTGGTGGCAGGGGTTGGGGCATTGCACCTGGTGGTGGCCATATTGGCTGCATTTGAAACAGGCTCCTCTTGGTGGGGCCAGGGCAGTGGAGGAGGGCAAGGACCATGCCTTGATACAGTTATGGGAGGTGGGCCACCAGCCCACCAAGGGGTTGCCCCAGGAAGCCACTGGTGAGGTGGGGGTGGTGATGAGGCTGGGGAGGGACGCTGGGGTGTTGGAGATGCACTCCTCCAGAGGGGTGCTGGTAGTGGGCAGAGCAGGAGAGGGCCTGGGAGGGTGGGTAGAACCAGAGAAAGCTCTGGCTTGTAGGGCAAGGAGGTCACCTGGGTGGGGTAGGGCATGGCAGGGTGGTGAGCAAAAGGGGTAACCCCCTGGGGGATGGGCCAAGGGGTGGGGAGTCCCATTTGAAGGGACAGAGGGCTTGGTGGTGGTGGTGGTGGTGGCATCCTCCTCAGGGAAGGGGAGCAGGGGGCAGTAGCAGGTGGGGGATTGGAGGAGGGAGAAAGAGGAGAGGGGGGAAGAGAATGTGGAGGACAGGGGGAGGGAAGATATGTTGGTGATGAACTAATTGGGAGTGAGACAACTTGTTTAAATATGGGTGAGGGGTGTAGTCAGGTGATTCCTGAGTGTGAATAGGTCTATTCCCAGGCTGTGCAATGGTCTAGGTATGCTTGACCTTCATTTGTGGAAGTCATCAATTTCCTGCTGTGTGTTCCTCAGATTCCCCCATGGTTCCCATGTGTTGTCTGATTCTGGGTCATTTGATGTGATATTGGAGCCATCCATTGTTCTGCACTCTAGAGCTGATGATTGTCTCCACTTCAAACTCTATTTCACCTTTGACTATCTCCAGGGGTGGTTTTGTATAGTTGGGGCCATATTCTGGTGTTTCTTTGAATGGTGTGAGAAGCATGATATGAAACACAGGATGGGTCTTCCATTTGGTGGTAATTTGAGCTGATAAGTAACAGGTCTGAGGACTTCTTTGATAGGGAATGGTCCAAACTGTTTTTGTGTTAGTTTCATTTTTGGGTATTGGAGTTTGAGGTTTTTCCCATCTAGCCATACTTGATCACCTTCTTTGTACATGATGAACCTAGTTCTGTGTTTATCATGTGAATCTTTGGTTATTTGATTGGTGAGTTTCTGACTTGCAGTTACTTCATCTCTTATATTCTGTATATGTTGGAGTCAGTTTTCCACTTCAGGTGTGTGGTGATTGGTTTGATAGTGAATCAGGGTTTGTATCCCATAAGGATTCCAAATGGAGATTCCTGTGTAGTGGAATGAATGTGGTTGTTGTGTGAGAATTTGGCAAATGGGAGTAATTTGAGCCAATTCATTGGTGATTGATCTCCAAGGGCTCAGAGGTATTGTTCTATTTCTTGATTTACATGTTCATTTTCTCCATTAGATCATGGGTGATAAGTGGTGGACATTGCTGAAGTGATCCCTAATGCTTTCCAGATTTCCTGAGTAACCTTGGAAGCAAATTGGGGTCCTTGATTGGAGATGATTTTATCTGGAAGGCCAAAATGTTTCCATGCATGATCTAAGAATAGTTGTGCAGTTTCTGAGGTGGTGATGGTCTTTTAGCATGGTGTGATGATAATGGCTTTTGAGAATTTGTCAACAATGACATTGATTGAGTCATATCTGTTATTTTCTGGAAGGTCTGTTACAAAATCAGTGGTGATGTGTTGCCAGGGATTGTTAGGAGTTTCTGTTGGAATAAGTGGAGCTTTGGTGGGGTGTGTGATGTTCTTGGTGGCTTGGCATGCTGCACATCCCTCTATGTATGCTTTGACAAATAAGGACATTCCTGGCCACCAATAGTCTTGTTGGATAAGTTCATATGTTTTCTATCATCCCAGATGTCTGGTGGGGGCTGAGTCATGTGTTGGGTTTTTCATTACCTTATGATGCTGATCACACTGTTTACTTATAAGGTATACTTATTTCTATCTCATCCTATTGGTATTTCTTTTCTCCTTATGGTTTGAGCTCCTCTTCAACTCTATCTTGCTCTTACTATATCTTCTTTACCTCATCATCTTCTCACATCAGCACTTCTGCATGTGCTGAGGTGAGTATCTCTTTTGCCCTCTGAGCTCTCTTCTGACATACCTGCTCTATGCAGCTCTCTCTTTCTTCTGTGTGCCCTCTACCATCTGGTACACATCTTCTCTTATCTTACAGCTCTTCCTCTTTGTGTAGCTATAAGCCTATCTAGATCTCATTATGATCTATCTATTGTTTACTTTGTTGCCTGCATTTTAACATCATGGTGGGTGTGTACAACTTCTTTTTGAAGTTCCTTGTTGTCCAGGATATAGGCTTTTCTGCAGAAAGGAAGGAATTCATCTTCATAGTTCCATTCTTGGATTCCTTGGGTTAATTTCTGAGGTCCAAGGTTCTTGATTTTCTGGAACATTTCTTGGGAAAGTGTATCAGCTTTCAGTCATTTGATCATTTTTTGTCTGATAGTCTTTGATTGAGTGGGTGTCAGGTGTCTTCCAGTGGCATTTATGTGAAATACTTTTGGATTTAACATTGTAATATTGGAAATATCTGAATTTACCCCCTCCTCATGGTCTGGCCTCCTGGTCAGACAATCAGCTTTATTGAGGGTGCCTGGACAGTGGGAAATCAAAAAGTTGAATTGAGAAAGGAATAAGCTCCAATGGGCTTGATGTTGGTTAAGCTGTTTGGCAGTGGAAAAATATTCAAGGTTCTTGTGATCAGACCAGATATCCACAGGGTGAGGACTTCCTTTGAGACCATGATGCCAGGTTTTGAGGGCCTGGATGATGGCAAGTAATTCCTTGTCATAAATGACATAGTTTTGTTCTGGCAGAGTCATTTGTTTTGATAGGTAGGCAACTGGGTGCCAATGGGAATCTTGTCCTTGTTGGGATAATATAGTGCTGTAATCAAAGTCTGAAGCATCTGTTTTGAGTTTAAAGGTGTTGACACATTTACAGCTTACTAAGCTCTACCTTCCTATTTCATTCTCCACATACATACATACAAAGTACTGTACATACACTTACACATTTTTGTTGTCCATATTGTAATGGTCCGTGCACTATGATACCTACTATAAGTAGATCATAGGATCAAAGTGATCAATAAGAACTATTCCAGTTCCATTTCCACACATGACCTGTGTTTATCAGGTTATGGGCACTGCCTGGGTCATCTGCAGCACTCTACTCTCTACTCTTATTCTTGGGTTCACAACTCTCATGTGATCACCCAAACTCATCTTCATCCTCACTATACTCCACCTCACTCAATCTTCATCTGCAGCATCTGTACCAAAGATCAATATCATTCTCAAAGGCTCCAGAAATTACCACCAATGGGCTAACATCATAAAATCAGTCCTCATTATCATGGGAATTTGGTACACCATCTGAATACCATCCATCATTGCTGTTGCAAGTACCACTGAAGTTGCAGGAGGTCTACCCATTGAAACTATAACCAACCAAGATGAAATACAAACATGGAGAGACAACAATAATATTGCAAAAGCTGTCATTTCTATGCATTGTAGTATGCAACCCTCCATCCTAATCTCCTCTGATGCCATCCTAGCATGCTGTGCATGGGAACTGCTGAAAGGAATGTACAGCAAACAAACTGCAGTTGCTGCATTTGTTGAATTCCAATCCATGTTCACTTGTGAGTATGACCTGCACTCTCCACTCACTCCTCAAATCAACACACTCTTGGTCACATGGGAACAACTTGCAGCATCTAGCATCAACATCAGCAATCAGCAGATGTGTTTCATTCTGCTCCACATGCTGCTGCCATCCTGGAGCCCCTTTTCATCTGCCATCCTTTCATCCTCTGATGTTGACACACTCAGCCTCTCCACCATCTGTGGCCAGATACTTGATGAAGAAGCTCACTCTCACCCTCACTCTGCTCTATCCATATTCCAGACTTCTTCATCTCTGGGCTGCTGAAACACTTCATTCTGCATGCATTGCAAGTGCAAAATGTTACAAGGCACTTGCCTTGGCACCTCATAATGGTTTTCTTTTTCTTTTTCTTTTATTTTATATTTTATTTACTAGTAAAGTGTAGTATTATTACTACAAGTGTGAGCTTAGCTCCACTTTACTTAGTAAGGACTCTATCTCTCTTTCTCTTTATAGTACTACAGTATTTATATACTGTGCTGTGAGTTTTATGCCAAGTACTATAAAGACTAATCTTTTTCTTTATTCTTTATTTATTTATTTACATCTACTTGCTAAGGACTATTACTGTACAATTAGCAAGGACTTATCTCATGTTATCTTTGTTTATCTCTTGTTTCACTTGTGCTTGTGGCTATGTTATACTTAAAGCTTACTATGGACGTGACTTAGTCACATGATCTTGTTGATTGCCATGCAATCATCATTGATCTGTGAACTTTAACTACTTGGACTATCTTTAGGACTCTGGTTTTGTATAAGTAGTTGAAAGCCTGGTGGTCTTAAACCCCAGTCTTGTCAACTTTGCAATCTAGGGATTCTCCTTTACTGCACTTGACCTAAGCTCATTACAAACTTGCTTCACTCTTAAGAACTAAGTCTAAGATCTCTAAGTCACTTTAAGTGTCACTAAGACACCTAAACTTGTCACCCTGGATCCTCATTTAGTCAATGGTGGTATCATCCTCCTCACTATCTTGTTGATCCCTTTCTATATTGTCATCAGGAACTTGTATTATGCCTATCAAGCACATATCAACTACCTTGTTACCAGGGGTATTATTATATCAGATATTCCCTAAGACTGTCCAATAGGCCACTCTTAGCACTTTGACAAAACTCCAAACTCCTCCTAACAACCAATCACACTTCCAGGAAGTGTGCACCCTCACTACAGCTTCCACATCATCTAATCTCCCCAGAGATTACCACAACCAACTCCTTCCTGCCAACACTATCACATTAGACATAACTGAGTGCCAGTGGCCCAATTACCTCCAATATGACAGCAGCAACAAACTCTTTTATGTCAATGACCAACTTGTTTACTTCACTCATACAAATTAGGAACCCCAAGTTATATTCATTAATGGACTACCAGTCACAACTGAAGTTTCTCTTCTATTAGCAAACATCCATTGAGAAATCTTGCTAGGTACCAAAGTTTGCTGCCAACATAGCCAACTTCTCGAACATCATCTCCCCATTACCCTTGAAGAATACACCAATACAGAAGATGAACATACCTTCTACAACAAACACAACCAGTGGATATACAAAGAATATGCAGAAGACCCAGATGAAGACCAAGTTATTGTTTGCTGGGATCTCACAAACACATCAGACTACTATTACATTGAAGTACATCCCAAACAAGTATCTTCACTACCCACAACCCCCAAATACCAACAGAATCTTATACCATGATCATGATCAGAATCTCACACAGGAACTTGCTCAGAACCCCCAAGACCAAAAACGCCCATCAGCATTTTGGAAGACCTTCCTCAAGTGGAAACCTTCTTTACTCCTCAAGTGACAACTTCAGGAGACAAAACCATTACCTCATCCACCCCTTTCCTTCAATCAAGAATCACCCCCAGAGCTATGAGTTCAAACCCAATTGATCCAATGCCAACAACAAATCACCTGAACCCAAAGAGAACTCAATCAACTATACCAAGAATGGCTNCTGTCATCCACTTCCTCCAAGGAACCCTGACTCAATAAGCCATCTGAGTTTTCTGGAACTGAATCCACTGCAAAGGACTTTATCTGAAAGGTTAAACTCCATTTCTTTACCAAGAATTTCAAAGATGATATGGACAAAATCACCTTTGCACTCTCCTTTTGCAAAGAAGGAAGGGTTGCTGGAACATGGGCTGGACAAATCATTGATAAGCTCACCACATACACTTCAATGCTCATGTGGAAACAATTTGAGGAACAATTTGGCAACAAATTCTACCCAAGTAACAAAGGGGAGTTATCACGCAACAACCTGGGTAGGCTAGTTTAGGGAAGAAGCACAGCCTCAGAATATGTCACTGTAGTCAATTCAATTGCTGATACCACAGGTTATAATGACATAACCAATATTGAGAAACTCAAGAACAGTCTCAGGAAAGACATCAAGGATATCATCATGACAACCAGGGACAAATTACCAACAACCTTAAAAGAATGGCAAGATCTCGCCATAAGGTTGGATCAGAACCAATCAAGTAATGACTTCCAGAACAGCCTCAAATCCAGACAAGGCAGATGATTCCTATACCCTGATGATCTGCTCAAAGGGGATAATGACTCTTACCAAAGGAAATTAAACCCATGCACTATATGCCCAATAGAAGACTTTTCTCCCATGGAAATGTTCCAAAGAGAAGTATTCACACATGCAGGGTTTACTGGAAATGGAAGATTATTGGATGAAGAATGTGACAAAAGGAAATGAGAAGGAGCTTGTTTCAGATGTGGTATCAAAGGACATTTTGGCAGAGAATGCAAGGTCAAATGTGACCAGAACTATGGAACATTGAAACCCACTTATGTGGTAAGGGGAACTCAAGAATGAAATGAAGAAGAAGATCCTATGATCACCATTTCCTGTGCACTTATGAAATTATCTGACAAAGACAAAGCAGAAATGCAAGATCTATTCAAAATCACCCAGAATTTTTAAAGTCTCCTGAGTCAGCAACAGACAAAGGAGTAACTGATTCTGAATTTGACATTGAAAGCAGGTACTTGAATTTGGACAATGAACTGTATATATCATTCTTGAAATACAATGGTTCCCCATCCATTCAAATTCCAGTCAAAATCTCCATAAAGAATCAGAAAGTCACCACTAAAGCTCTAATCAATAGTGGAGCAACTGGGATTTTAATCCATCAAGACTTTGTACACTTACATCAATTACCAACTAAGAAACTCAAACAACAAATACCAGCAAAAAACATTGATGGAACAAAGAACATTGGGGGAGATATCATGCACACTTGCCAGATAACCTTAGAAATCAAGAAGATATCCAAAATTCCACACATCAAAACCAACAAATTCTATATTACCAATTTGGGAAAAGAAGATATCATTCTAGGAACAGATTGGTTATGAGAACACAACCCTGACATCAATTGGACCCAAGACACCATCTCATTCTCATGCTGTCCAACTAAATGCAATCCATGCTCCCAACTCAATATGTCAGTATTCTCCAAGGATGACAAGAGCCTTAATCAAATTGAAGATCAATGGACAATCAATGGACTAAATCTTTTCCAAACCACCCTATCTATGCAAATAGCCATGAATATCCAACATGACAGAAAAGGCATGGACCTAGTCCCACCTCAGTATCATGATCTAGGCAAAGTCTTCAATGAAGAAGCTTCTACTCGACTACCTAAACACTGTTCATGGGATCACACAATTGACCTGAAACCAGGAGTAGAACCTTATGCAGGAAAAGCTTATCCCATCAACAATAAACAAAGAGAAGTGCTCAATACATTCATCTCCAAGAACAGCAAAAGGGATACATCCATCCATCAAACTCTCCCTGGGCAGCACCCTTCTTTTTTATAGGAAAGAAGGATGGCAAACTACAACCCTGTCAAGATTATCAAAGATTAAATGAAAGAACTATCACCAACAAATATCCATTACCCCTTATTCCAGAATTGATTGACAAACTCAAAGGAGCTATGATATTTACCAAACTTGATCTCTGATGGGGTTATAATAACATATGCATCAAAGATGGTGATGAACACAAAGCTGCTTTCATAGCCAATGGGAAATTATGGGAACCTACCATAATGTTCTTTGGACTCCAAAACTCCCTGGCTACTTTCCAATCAATGATGAATGCCTTATTCAAAGACCTTATCACCACTGGACATGTGGTTATCTATATGGATGATATCCTCATCTTCACAGATGATCTATCGGAACATCAGAAAGTGGTCCACCAAGTTCTCCAATGCCTTATTGATGAAGATCTATTCTTAAAACCAGAAAAATGCTTCTTCAAAAAGGAATCAATTGAGTATCTTGGCATGATCATTTCCCATGATCAAGTTCACATGGACCTGGCTAAACTATTGGCTATCACTGAATGGCCTATTCCTAAAAATGTCAAAGATGTACAATTATTTTTAGGGTTTGGAGACTTCTATTGACACTTCATCAAAGACTTCACTAAAATAACCAAACCTCTCATGGAATTAACACATAAAGATCAACCTTGGGAGTGGAATGATGAATGGCAAACCACATTCGAACAACTGAAACATGCATTTACCACCACACCTATCCTCCTGATATCTGATTTTGATACCCCATTTAAACTCAAAACCAACACTTCAGATTTCAACTATGGAGCAATATTATCACAACAGGGTCAAGATTCCCAGTGTTCTGATGACAATGTCTCAAATGCCAGCACCACATCTGCATTCTCACCTGCCTTCAATCAAATTCTTCATGGCCTCATTAGGGATCAATCCCTGAGAACTGAGGGTCTTGTTGATGAAGCAAGGAAACTCATTGAACAACTGTCCAAAAGACCAGATAAGAACATACTGGAGTATGGTGACTTGGCCATCAGCCTCCATCCCATCCTCAGAGAAATGGTCGCACATGTAGAAGGATGTGGTGGCCCAAAAGGCTGATGTTGTGCTGCATGTACTGTTGTTGCTTGCAGTTCCCACTGGCACCTAGTCACATATTTATCAAAACAAATGACTCTACCCAAATGAAATTATGTCATCTATGATAAGGAACTTCTTGCAATTATTTGTGCCCTGGAAACCTGGCATCATTATCTCAAAGGGAGTCCACATCCTATTGATATTTGGTTCAATCACAAGAATCTCAAGTATTTCTTCACAACAAAACAACTCAACCAACAGCATGCATGATGGAGCTTATTCCTTTCCCAATTCAACTTTTCTATTTATCACCATACTAGTGCCCTCAATAAAGCTGATCATCTGATCAGGAGGCCAGACCATGAGGAGGGGGTAATTTTGGATAATTCCAATATTACAGTGCTAAATCCAAAAGTATTTCACATTAACACCACTGGAAGACACCTAACACCCACCTGATGAAAAAATATCAGACAACAAATTATTGAACACCTCAAATCAGACATGCTATCCCAAGAAATATTCCAGAAAATCAAGAACCTCAGACCATGGAAATTAACCCAAGGCATCCAAGAATGGAATTATGAAGATGAACTCCTTCTATTCCATGGAAAAATCTATGTCCCTGACAACAAAGAACTCCAAAAAGAAGTCATATGAACCCACCATGACTCAACACCAGCTGGACATCCAGGTCAATGGAAAACTTACAAACTTATCCAATGAGATTACTGGTGGCCAGGAATGTCCTTATTCATCAAAGCATACATAGAAGGATGTGCAACATGCCAATCAACCAAGAATAATACACATCCCACTTGAGCTCCACTTATTCCCACCAAAACACCAAACAAACCTTGGCAACATGTCACCACTGACTTCATAACTGACCTTCCAGAGATTAATGGTTATGACTCAATTAATGTCATTATTGACAAATTCTCAAAGGCAATTATTATCACACCATGCAAGAAGACTATCACTGCCTTGGAAACCATGCAATTATTCTTAGATCACACATGGAAATGATTTGGTCTCCCAGAAAAAATCATCTCCAATCAAGGACCCCAGTTTGCTTCTAAAGTGACACAGGAAATCTGGAAAGTGCTTGGAATTACCTCCACAATGTCAACTGCTTATCACCCACAATCTGATGGAGAAACTGAATGCATCAATCAGGAAATAGAACAATATCTCCAAGCCCTCAGAGATTGATCACCAACCAGTTGGCTTGAACTACTTCCATTTCCCAAATTCTCACACAATAATCGCATTCACTCCACAACTTGAAAATTGCCATTTGAAATCCTTATGAAATACAAACCCTGGTTCACCATCAAACCAATCACCACATCAGCACCAGAAGCAGCAAATCATCTCCAACATATACAAATGATAAGGGAAGAAGTAATCACTAGCCAGAAACTCACCAATTAAATAACAAAAGAATCATGCAATAAATACAGAATTACATTTATCACATATAAAGAAGGTGATCAAGTATGGCTAGATGGAAAGAACCTAAAACTCTGATGCCTGAAAATGAAACTAGCCCCAAAACAGTTTGGCCCCTTTTCCATTAAAGAAGTCCTCAGACCTGTCACCTATTGGCTCAAATTACCACTGAAATGGAAGATCCACCCCATGTTTCATCTATCATTACTCATACCATTCACAGAAACACTCAAACATGGCCCTAACTATACAAAACCACCTCCAGAGATAGTCAAAGGTGAAACAGAGTTTGAAGTGGAAACAATCATCAGCTCAAGAGTACAGAACAATGGATGGCTCCAATATCACATCAAATGGAAGGGATATCCTGAATCAGACAACATGTGGGAACCACAGGGAAATCTGAGGAACACACAACAGGAAATAGATGACTTCCACAAACAAAGGCTAAGTGCACCTAGACCTTTGCACAGCCTGTGAATAGACCTATTCACCTTCTGAAATCACCTGACCACCCCCCTCACCCATACTTAAGGAAGTCACTCTATGTCCAAACTATTCATCACCAACATGTCTTCTCTCCCTGCCTCCTCAGTCACCTCCTCCCCACTGTCCTCATTCTCCCTCCTCACCTCCCCCTTCCTCTGTGCCTCCCCCCTCCCCTGCATGGAGGAAGATGCCTCTGCTGCTGCCACCCTTGTTGCCCTCCACCCAGGGGGCACTGCAACCCTGCCTCCAACCCCACTCTCCCCCCTCTCCCTGGCCATGGGACTCCCCAGCCCTCAGCCCATCCCCTTTGCACCTCCCCCTTGCTGGCCCTGCTTGGCCACCCCATACCCCCCCAGGTGACCCTACAAGCTGGGGTTTACTCCAGTTTTGTCCCTCCACCCTTATATACTCCTGCACAGCCCACCACCAGCACCCTCTTTGGAGGAGCACATCACCAATACCCATGCCACCACCACCCTCATGGCCCTCAGCCTTGCTGACCCTGTTAAGAGTGGCCTATTGGTCGGTCTTAGGGAAGGTCTGATACAATAATACCCCTGGTAACAAGGCAATTGATGTGTGTTTGATAGATGTAATAACCATTCCTGATGACAATAAAGAGAGGGATCAACAAGATAGTGATGAGGATGATTCCACCAATGACTAAACAAGGATCCAGGATGATGAGTGTAGGAAGTCTGAGCAACACTTAGAGTGACTTAGAGTTCTTAAACTTAGTCCTTTTAGAGTGAAGCAAGATGAGGCTGAGTTTAGATCAAGCACAGTGAAGGAGAATCCCTAGATTGTGAAGCTGACAAGACTGGGGTTTAAGACTGCCAGTCTTTCAACTATTTATACAAAACTAGAGTGCTAACTATAGTAAAGTTGTGCAGTAAAGTGCAGCATTGCACAGCAATGCACGGAAATGCACAGTAATGTGCAGTAAGTTATGTCCATAGATGTAAGTCATGTGGCTCAGCCACTAGCATGAAATGAACAAGAGGTAAATAAGGGTAAATAAAGATGAAGTAAAGGAGTCCTTGCTAATTGTATAATGATAGTCCTTAGCAAGTAAATGTTATAATAAATAAATAAAGATAAAAGAAAGAAAAGATAAGTCTTTGTAGTACTTGGAGTAACTCACAGCACAGTATATAAATACTGTAATACTATAAAGAAATGAAATGAGTCCTTACTATAAGTAGGAGCTAAGCTCACTGTAAGACTGAAGTCTAGCTGGGCACACTCTCTAATGATCACTCAAAAGAAAGGATATCCAGCTGTATCAAGCTGGGGTCTATTCGCTATACTACTGAGCTACTTATAGTAAGTACCTATGTGCACGGACCATAGCGCAGTACCTAAGGG
>QLPN01006031.1:46218-79448 GCA_003314395.1 Albatrellus ellisii | reverse complement strand
GTCGAGAGTTGGTATGTTTGTTTTTGGGAGTGAGACTGCGTCAATGGTGGGGAGGAGTGATACTGTGAGTAGGAATGTGATGAGGTAAGCGAGGTGTGTGTAGTTGTCTGCCTTGCACTGGGCAGGGCCCATAACCTGTTTGCGCAGGTTATGGCAGACAACGCATAGAATGGTTATTGTTAACACATATGGCAGCATAGCTGCAGTAGTGACAAGTAGTTGTGAACAACAGAAGGTTGTCACAAGTGAGAGAGAGAGCTGCAGGGTATGTGAGAGATGTTTAAGACATATGTGGTGGAAGTACTCACTCAGTGTCAGAAGACAACAACTGAGGAGATGTGATGTGGGGGTTTATCTTATATAGTGGGTAGGAATAGGGTTGAGGTGGAGAAGTTATTCTGGAGTATAAGGATAACCATATAAGTGAGGACATGTGTCGTCCAGAGTGTGTGTGGTGTGGGAGGTGGTAGATGTGGTGTGAAGTACTGGTGGGAGATGCCGAATGAAAATATATAGACGTACACAGGTAATTCAACATTGGCTTCCTTACTCATGATGCTGACTAGGCTGCCAGCACAAAAACCCAAAATGATCCCACTGTGGATATCCAAATTATCTTCAAGCACAACAAAGAATACAAACATCCAGATACAGGGAAGATTCAGGATGGCCATAGGTGCAAGATTTGTTTGTGAGTTGTGCATGTTCATGCAGGTTATGGCAAGCAACTACAACTGTGAACAACGTGAAGGGCAAGTCTATAAAGTCTCCAAGCATGGAGAGAAAGTCTAGCATGGCTGCAAGAGGTAGGTAAGGTGTGGGCAGTAGTGAAGGTGCCACGACACAAGGGTAAGAGCTGCAGGAAAGTAATAAGACAGAGGATAGGATGCAAGAAGTAGTAGTACTCGCTCAGTTGTCTGTAAGACAATGACTGAGGAGATATGTAGTAAAGTACACATCTTATATCATAAAAGTGAATACAGTTAGAGTGGAGATACAATCCTAAAGTACAAGGATGCCCATAAGTAAGTAGGATGCATGTCATCTGGAGTATAAGCAGTGTGGGGATGTGAATGGAAGTGGAAGTGTTGTAGTGGAAGGAAGGATGTGTCATATGTATGTAAATATGTGTATGGAGTGAAAGGAAGGAGTGCCGAACAAAAGAGATGAGTAGGAGATGCATTAATCGACATACAGTAAATGTTCAACAGTGCATGTTTGGGTTGTCGTTTCTTAATATCCATTATGTGACAGGGGAGATCCCCATGTTGAGAAGAAAGCCTGCTTCTTCACAGGAAGTGTCACTACACTTCGCATGCATGTTGCTCAGTATGTACAGGATAATAAAATCAGGCTGCCCTATTTCACTGACCTTTTCTTTCTTGTTAGCCATGAGAGTCATGTCAAAGTCTACCTGGAGCAGTGCAATGCACTTGGAATCCCTACAAATCCTTGAGCTCTGTCATGGATCCCAGCCAACAGTAGTGATGGGTTGAGTGTTGTTTTTTCTTGTCAACATTGATCTGATTGTCAGCATTGCATAGATTGCATCAAACAGACATGAACTCTGTGATTTCTAGAGAGCTCAGGCAGCCACCATTCAGCATCCCTGGCCTTCTCAATCATATCATTGAACTGATTGTATGCGAAGATGAAGTAAGTACCACATGACATCTTATGAAACTCAGTTGATTTTGTCTTCCAGGCCTTCTAGTTGGTTGAGCATGGTAGTTTTAAACAACTCCTATGCTTCTGCCATCCAAACCTTGCTGAAAAGGATATTCCTAACCACAAGGTGTGGGAGGAGACTCTTCGATGGGCTGACCAAGTGATGGTAATGCTTCATGAGAAGCTGAAGGTGTGTACAGCATCCTAAAAGTGGATTCTTACTGATTGTATCTTTGTCTCATAGTCCATGCCAAGCAAGGTATCTTTCACATTTGATATGTGGACCTCGGATCCAGGAGATCCATATATCTCAGTCACTGCACACTACATTGATGCTCCCATCAACAGACTGCAGGAGTGGGAGCTCAAGACTGAGCAACTTGCATTCAAGCATGTAGAGGGTCAGCATACCAGCAAGAATATTGCAAATATCTTGGTTGATACAATTGATCATTATGAACTATGTGGAAAGGTATGCCCTTGAGCCATGCTTTGAATGTTTCTAATTGTGGTCCTATAGGTTGGGTGGTTCACGTGTGATGGAGCAGCCATCAATGGGAAAACCCTTCGTGAGCTGGAACCAGCATTTGAAGCATTGGAAGAACAGTGGAATGCAGAACAGCATGATATTTTGTACATCCTTGTCCCCTGTTCATGTCACACAGTCAAAGCTGATTAAATGCTGCCAGATGCATGGAGCATTCACTCCACATAGCCTGTAAGCACTTCATTGAGGCTATTGCCCCCACTTCACTGGAAGCCATCTGCAAGAAGGTCAAGGATGCGCTGAAAAAGGCAAGTGCAAATGGAGAGCTTGACCTCCATCAGTTTGATAACAAGCTCACAGACTTTGGACTTCAGAACAACAGTGATCCTGACAACAATGAAGGTGACAATATGAATGTTGAGTTTTCTTCTGGTGATGCTCTTGGAAAGGCATTAGCCCTTGTGAAACAAGTAAGTATTCATGGAATTGGATGAAAAGTTGAACTAACACTGTAATAGATACAAATGTCACCCCAAGCAAAGATGTTCTTCCAATCATCATGCACTCAGGTCAGGATCCAGCCTCTTGAATTGCTTCTGTGGATCCAGACACAGTGGGCCTCCTTATATAAATTTCTTGACAGAATTTTAAAATTACATGATGTATGTCCACACTTGGCTTACATTTAGGTATATGGCTCACATGATAGTCATACATAGGCTGTAGATCAATTTGTCCTCCTTGTGGATGCAAGTGATAAAGTACCAGATCTTCCGAAGGACCACACATATGCTGACTTCCAACTTTCAAAGAAGGACTGAGACAAGCTTGAAATGATTTGAGAGGTGCTTCAGGTATGTTCCAAGTCAAAAATTAACTAATTCATATTCTAACCCAGGGTACAGGAGCCATCCAATGTCCAGCAGACATTCTCAAGGGAGTGTAACCCTACAGTCTGGCACATCATCCCTTCACTCAAGTTCCTCATCAAGTGGTGGCAGACAATGGCTGAACATCCATGCTATCAAACTGTTCACAATGCAATTACAAACAGAGTGGAAAGCTTTGAAAAGTGGTACCAGAAGGTTGATGGTACATCAGATGCTTACTTTATCTGTCTTGGTACATGCACACCTTTTATCTGCTTTGTGATGCCTGAATATATTCCCAGTTCTCGATCCTAATGTGAAAGGTTTGTATTGTCATAGCCATTGGTCAGCTGATCGATATGATGCCAGTATGGAATGGCTTGGAGAAGTTGTATGTCACTTGCTGTCACTCTTTCTGTAACCTATTTGACAAAACCTTCAAGTTTGACCAATATTACACTCCACCCACTTCTACTACATCAGCATCCACTCATGTGGTCAGCCAGTTGGAGGGTATGTCATACCCCATGCTCCAAATGCCTCTATTTCTGTACTTAAGACTTTGACAGTGAAGAACTCTACCTCAGCTTCTGTGCATTATGGTGGTTCCTATCTTCTGGAAGCTGTGCAGTCTTTCTGTCAAGAGGAAAAGGTGGCAGGGAGTCCTCGGGATGGATTGAAAATGTACCTGGAATCTGGGCCCGAGCCAACAGACAATGTCATTGGATGGTGGGGCCATCAAATGGACTTGAGATACCCAACAATACAACAAATTGCACGCAACTACCTTGCCATCCAAGGATCAGCCACCCCATCAGAACAAGCTTTCAGCAGTGGTGGAATCACAGGTACTGCCCGCCGAAACAGCCTGTCTACTGATATCTTTGAAGCTCTACAAATTCTCAAAAGTGCATATCGTAATCAGCACATGGCTGCTGTTCAGGCAGCTGGACATGTTGATGCCCTTATTGTGGCACTCGATGAGGTTGACTATAGTTCAGACAAAGAGGAATAGTTACTTCTACACTTTCAGTCTAAAAATTGTCTTAAATTTTGTGTTTATACTATGACAAAGTTTTGTTCATCGTTTGAACCCCCTTGAACCTGAACCGAACACTCCTGAACCTGAACCTCCAGGTTCAGGTTCGAGTTCTGGCATTTCTCTCCCCCGAACCTAAAGTTCGGTTCTAGGTTCTCCAAAATCCCTTGAAGAACCGAACCGAACCGAACTTTGCCAGCACTAGTTACACGCCATTGTCTTTTGTATGGCTGCATGCAATTTGATTGTTTCGGTAGGCGCTCCTCAAAAAAGGGGGCATCGTATCTCGCTATCCTTTTATCCCGCGCGGACCTCTCGTTTGGCACGTTGATTAGAAACCAATTGTTCAGGGGGAAGCCACACCATAACGCACTTCCGCTCAACCGTTGCGAGCGGATAGCAACCCCTAAACGGTCGGTCGCAAAACATCGGAGGCTGTTCCTGTCTCGAGCGCAAATTTTCCGGTTGACTTCGTTCGAGCAGGGCCTTAACATGCTCTCCCCGTGAGACAGAGTCATAAGTTGCTTTGCCTGTGAGGTAAAGACTGATTTGCGCCGGATAACAGCAACTCACTCTAATTAGACTTGTATAAACATACTTAAGACAATTCTAGGTCCATGACTTTCTATATTAAACAATCTACAATACATTGGTATGGATGCACGCATAAGAGTCGGCTATCGTGCAACGTGGGATATCCTCCCAATGACTGTATCAATAACCTGAAGGCCTTGCGTTTGACTTGGATGTATCATATGCCCGTATAAGACGTGACTGATCCTGTCGCCCGGGGTTTTCCGTCTGACTGAATGCAAATCCTCGGTTACGACGCATCCTCTGGACAGCACGAACTTTCTTGATAGCTTTTTGAAACCTGCAAAAAAGGAATAAGCTTAAAGGAAGCCCGACATAGATATCGAGATACGCACTGTTCCTGGCGGGGACGGTAGTCAGGTATGTTATACTTTTGTACCTCCTGCGCGATGTGGTAAGACGCAGGCATGTAGGTCCGCTTGTAGCTGCGATACAAGCTAAATTAGTGACAAGCAATTTCTCGAAGAACAATAACTCACTATTTCCACACAAAGTCCCTGCTGAGACAGACTATAGGGACCAGAACCAACATAAAATAAAACACGGCATCGGTCCATAACCGGGGCACGAGTCCCTGGTACTCCCGCGAGAAACCGATGGCAGGTGCGACGACTGCATACAAAGGCAGGAACAGCATCGTAAAAACGAAAGAACCCGGGATGGCTTGAATTCGAGCACCAATCATTCAAATGAACATTTGTGTCCAAACCGGATGTGCTCACCAGCTACAGTATATTTTGTCCACAAGCTGCTCCACAACACGGGTTTAAAAGTGCGCTGAAATGAGTGACAGAAGAGGACGTACTCTGACACCAAAGCTGCCTTGCCCAGAACGGTCAACAGCACGGCAAGATACAACATGGTACCCCAGAACCAATGGCCCGAATCATAACCGGACGACTGCTTCAAATCTCCCCAGAACAGTATAACAGAAAACCCGAACAATATCTGAGCAGTGATACCGTCGTTATCGTGGCACGAGAAGATGGGCTAATGATACTAACAATACTGTGATACAGTGCGTTGGCAACCCATAACCAAAAGGCCGTCTTGGTGAAAAATGCATTCTCTTGCCCTAGCATGTAGAGTTGCGGGTATCGATCCAAGATGCGTGCCGAGACAAACTGATCAAAGACACCGATGACAAGTGGAGGCAGCACTGTAAACACGACATTGTACATCGACAAAGTCCACGATTCGTATGCAATCTGGCCTGAGAAATTGTTAAAAAAGGAATACTGCATGACTGATGATATCAGTAAGTTATACGAGACTCGAACTCATGCCGTACCCAGAATTGCGTCATGTAGAGCACGATATTCTTATAGAAGGAGTCTCAAATAAAAAGTAATGTTTGACGTTAGACAAATAATATTATGAAACAACAACATACAGAGGATGAGCTTGGATAACCGTTGATAGCTCCACGCGCCATGCACTAATAAGAGTTTTTTCAAATACCGGAATTGTGAAATAGCAATGTCAGCCGAGCGGGCAGCTTGTAAACCCTGGAAGTGAGCCATATATCAATCATGTCCACACCAGTCTCTTGTAATATAGAGCGTACTTCAACGCCTGAGATACCAATGCCAACATGGGCAGCCTGTATCATGCTGACATCGTTTGCGCCATCCCCAATCGCCAGCAGGATGGAATTCGTGTTCTTTTTGACGAGCTTCACTACGAGCGCCTTCTGCAATGGTGATACACGACCTGTTGGGCCGCCTTCAGGCCACACTTCTTCGGTGTAAGTGAGATGCTCACAGCAGACAACGGCCTTGCACATGATTGCCAATTCAAGGAACGTTTTTGACAACTCCTTGTCCAACGCAAAGGTAAGACTCTTGCCGTCTGACAAAAGCCTGTATGAGCGTGAGTACAGGGGCCTTGTCGCAAAACACCAACCTATGATGAGCGCCAGATCCTCCAACTCTCCACTATTACGTTGATTCTTGATAACCGTAAGCCTTCGATGGAGGGTTTCCTTAGTATCATGCATGTTCTCCTCGTTAATGACAACCTGCACACGTCCCATTTCATTGTTGATCAAGAGGAAAATGCCCGTAGGGCTCACCAAATTCATGGACTCCGTGATGAGCCGACACGACATGCCAATATTGATCGCAGTCTCCTGCCGGTCTCCGGTGAGAACCCAAACCTTGATTCCAGCCATCTGCAGAGTGTGAATAGTATCTGGGACACCCTCCTGTAATTTGTCTTCGATAGCTGTTGCGCCAAGTAAAAACATGTCCTTCTCAATAACCTCCGCAGCCTTGTCCAGAGCCTCACCACGCCCATTGATTGTCGCTGCAGCCTGATCATATATAGACACCCATTGGCGATATTCTGATTCAGGGATGTCGCGGTAAGCGATGCAGAGCGTCCGCAAGCCCTCCGTCGCGTAGTCCTGGGTGACATTTTCAACAAGTGATCTAGATGCTTTGTGGTCAGTACTCACCTCAAGGTGGGCAAGGGTCTTATCCGTGCACGGCTGATTCGGGCTCAAACGTTCTAAGATGACAGTATCCGCGCCCTTGCAGTACAGCTTGATCTGACCATCGGGCCCACGCACCACGGTTGACATGCGCTTGCGCGTCGAATTAAACTCGCAAACGTTCAAGACCTGAAACTCTTGGGATGCCCCTAGAATATTGACGAACACCGACTTGGGCTTGCGGGTCTAAACACGGATGACGATAAGTGTTAACAGAAGGATCAAAGAGGCAGACTGCACACATGGAACTGAAACCCGAGCAGTTCTGCACCGGCAACAAGGGCTGCCTCGTCAGGGCTGCTCGCCTGGTAATGCATCTTGCCACTCTTCATCTCGGGTATGACGGTATGGCAGACGGCAAGTAGCGTCAGGAACTCCTTTATGATCTCACGCTCACGAGCACCACCCGTGGGATCGGCACTTCGTTCATTTGAATCGAGAAACGGGTCTGCAGAGTCACCTTCAAGGATCGTGCGCATCTCCTTGAATGTCCGCCATGCCTCTTTACCATCCTCGCTTTCACGGCGGGATTCGTCAACCTCGTCCGCATAAGCGAAACCGGCAACAGAACAACAGCGGAACTCCATCTCATTCCGCGTGAGGGTGCCTGTCTTGTCTGAGAAAACATACTCGATTTGACCGAGCTCTTCGACGAGAGAAGACGTGCGACAGAGAGCAGGAGTGTCGGTCTTGGCATAATACATGTCAAGGTCGGAATTAATCAGTTGAGCTTGCTGAAACTTGACAACCTCCATCGTAACAATGAGCGAAATCGGAATCAAGTTATTGTAAAGGATGATGAACGTGAGAATATCTGTTGGAACAGTGTCAGTACAAGCCAAGTCAGGTCGTGACGCCACTCCGAGTAGATTACCTTCCACAAAGCCCTTCGCTGCAGGCGTCTCAGTGAATACGCAAAACTAAATCTATACTGTGCATACCTCTGCCCGTCAGCGAGTTTGTCTCCAGAAGATACCATTGCTTGCTCGCGAAGAACCACTATGAAGAAATTTTGAGCCTATGGTACGTATGCGGTATCTGTAAAGGCACGCCAAAACCCACTGTTCTAATGCTACTTCCTATCGTCGAGCCTAGCGATAGCGCCAGCAATAGAATGAACAAGAAAACGATCTGCACATTGACCTGACGCTCGACCGCCGTCCGTTTGATCGGCGCGGCGCTAACCTGTAGCTGAAACGATGTAACGGAATATACGAGAAGAGCACTCACGTTGCGTTGCGCATTAACTTTGTCTCATGCCCCGTGAATACGACAAAACCATATGCCCAAGGCGTATTTCGTATTTGAGCACCGCGAAGAAGTAATTGATCAGGCCCGAGCGGGACCTGCTTGGGGAAGCCAGCACTGGTCGTAAGATCGAACGTGCCCTCATAGGTATACAAAGAGTTGTTTGGGTGTTCTGAGCGCAAAGACCCACGCATCGCTGTGACGAGGTGAGGAGATGTCATGTTAGCGGTTTGAGGAGATCCCTGCTTAATTTTCAGGTTCGTTTCGCTGAAGAACGACATGAGCGCGAGTGATTGCAAAAGAAACGTGGTGACGTGCCCATCGAGGTTGGATGTTTCGATATAACAGAATCCCTCTGGCTCACTGGAACTGAGGAGGACGAGATCTGCAGGAATGAAGTCGTCATTCTCCAGACGCACAACATCGCCGACTTTGATATCGCGCCATTTCTTGGATTCAAAGGAAGCGGTGGGTGTGAGGACCTTGGTCAAGCGGGCATTGAGCTCCGAGTCGGATTGGCGACGTTTCTGAAAGAGACTGAGGATGGCTGCAGGTAGCGAATGGTTAGAGGATACGTACGAGGTCTTCCTGTACCTCCTTGAACGCTGAAGCAAGCAAGACAATCGATAACGGTGCGATTGTGGTCCACTGGTTGGTGGGGGATACGCCAGGTATCTGTTGTATGCATGCAGTGAACAAAAAGAACAAGTTGGCATACTTGGAGAATTGTTCTGAGAACGAGGACATGAATTGAAGGCGAAGATGACTGAATCGCACGAGCACGTACCGAACAAAAACTTGGGGACGAATGTAGCAAGGTTGTATTTGCAGGTAGAAATGTAATTTGAAGAGAAGTTGATGTTGGCATCAGGATGATTGACGGCAATGATACGTTCGCCAGTAAGGATAATCTCCCTCTGCCATGACCATTTCCACTTGCAGCCGCGAATTCGCTTGGCCAACGACTCTTTCTTTGGCGACTGTGAAGGCAAGGGAAGTTCTACATCCTCGTCGTCAAAGGTCCAGCCCTGTGGTACGCCTTCACTGGGTAGTGAGATCTTGGATGCACCGGCTGGAGGAGCAGCTGATTTGGTCAAAGGGAGTCCGCTCTCCTTACTTTGCATAGGGGGGATGTTGCCAAAGGCAGAGTCGGGTGCATCTTGGTAGTCGTCATCGTCGAAAAAAGGGTCCAGATTGGGCGAGAGTTGTGCATGGTTATAACGAGTTGTTGACGACGATGGTGGGTAGCCGTTGCGAGAGGAAGTATATTGTAGGTTGCTGGCTGCAGGGTTAGCCTGAGACACGAGGCGAACAAAATCGTCGTCGCTCATAGCACGCTACGCAGTCGATAGGCAACGAAAAGAATATGACTCAAGGTCGTCGAGGAGGATGGGGACGACGACGGGGTGGCGACGGCAGTGATAAAGAGATGTTAGCGTTGTGTCCACGCTGTTGCGAGAAGCCGAACCCAAGAAGCACTAGTTCGATCCCGGCTCGCCGTACTCTGTAGGTCACAAATAACCATCTCTTCAATTGCTACGATTCGAGCTCGATGCCAGTGTGGCAAAGAGCCTTTTATCTCTCACGACTGGTTATACGCCTTGTATGTACTTGGTCAATATGAATGGAGAAGTTGTTGTTGTTCTCGCTAGCGTCTAAGAGGTTGGAGTGCAAGTGGCCACTGACCGACCAACTGACGCTTATGGGCTCTCACATTCGCCTCTCTTCACTAACCAACAATGGTTCCTCTCATTTTCTGTCTGAACATGGCTCCCAGTCAAGCTCGTCAGAATCTTTTTTTTCTGACCACCTGTTATCGACGTCCCATCGACCCGCCTCCCGCAACGACACGGACCCTACTACCCCCGACATCCACCCTCGCTGGAAGCGCGACCTCCATGCCTTGCTCGAGCAGCCCACGTCCTCCACTTCCGCGTTCCTGATCCACATATTCACCACGGCCTTCATTGTCTTTTCAGCACTCGTCACCGTCCTCGAGACCGTTCCCGCCTTCCATTCTATTCCCAGTAGAACATGGTTCGGCGTCGAGACTGGTCTCGTTGCCCTATTTACCGTCGAGTATATCGCTCGTTTCCTAGCTTGGAGCTATTCTTGGGCAGCGCTCCTCGGCTGGCTCGGCTGTTCGTCCTTTCTTTGGCCGTGCAAACGCTCTTTTCTGATCAGCTCCGCAGCATTCTTTGGTATCATAGATCTGCTGGCCATTGTGCCGTATTATATCGAGATTGCTCTGCGACAAGATACAGTATGCACTGTCTCCTCTTCATGACCAGCACCATTGACATCTCGCCTGTGCAAGTCGACGCTGTTTAGATTCTCCATCCTTCGTACATTCCGCCTTTTGCGCGTCTTCCGGCCTTTCCGTTATAACAATACCCTTTTGCTGTCGGTTCTATTCCATGCATTCGTTCGTCACAACCATTCATGCAACATTTCCTCTTGCTAGTACGATAGAGGTCATGTTCCTCTCGTTCCGCCGCTCCCAGCACGCTCTGCTTGCTCTCGGCTTTTTCGTTGTGATGGTCCTTATAGTCTTTAGCACCCTCCTGTGAGCCATTCTATCATCGCAAGACTCTACGTTAGCTCACTGTTGCTTTGGCTTCTACAGATATTTTATCGAGCGGGGATCATGGGATAGCACCCTCGAGACATTTATAAACTCTGACGGTGACCCCAGCCAATTTGCAGTGCGTATCCTGCACTGCATCATCCTTTTTTGCCTCACATCCTTGTACTGCAGTCCATTCCAGCAGCAGGATGGTTCGTTCCTACTTCAATTATCAAAAGTCTTCTGTAATTCCTCACCCCGTATTCCACAGGTTCGTTCTTGTCAGTAAGTGTGACGCTCCATTTTCGGTATCGGTCCTTCCTATAACTTCCTATCCACACTCTCAGCCATTACAACTGTTGGCTACGGCGAGATCACACCCCGCTCCTTCCTCGGTCGCCTTATCACACTGCCTTTACTCGTATTTGGCCTCCTCCTCATCGCGCTACCAAGTTTCGTCCTTGGCCGTGAATTCAGCATTGTCTGGAATGAAATGACTGGTGGGCAGGTTTGTCCAATCTCTCCCTTCCTCCTTCCGTCAAATTCATTTGACTCCACTCTACTCTAGGCCAACCCGCGTAGCCCTCGCCTCCTGGCCACCCCCGGGCCTGCGACTTCACGGATGGCCGAATCGCCAGATCTTACCAACCGCAAACTTGCGCAGAATCAAGCAGAGCTCAGCCGCCAGCTGCTGGAACTCCGCACGCTCGTAGAGGCACAGGCCGAGCTTCTTCGCAACGTTGTTGGAAATGTACAACCATGATGAGCGGTGCGTATATCCGCCGACGCGGCGCATGGAGTGCTCAGTGTCACCAGCGTAATTACATTCGTATCGTCCTTCTCAGGCGACAGCTTCCACCTCAACTGATGAATCGATCTTTGAGTGTATCGTGACGTCAGTAAGTCTGTACATAGGGTCTCAAAGTTGACTATTTTCCGATCTGTCCAGATAGGTTAGAGCGACTCGCACTTTTAGCCCTGCGGAATAGAGCTGCACAACTCTAATATTACAGTATCAACCAATCAATCACCTGCTTTTCCTACAGCTGTTTTTCTTGAGTGTATCACCATGATCATCTCAGACACGGGTCACGACCTTGCAGTCCAGGTCCAGTGCCCGCATGCGCACGTTGGGATTTTGCTTAAATCCGCACCGCGAGTATGCAACACTACAAGTTGACACGATATTTAAGTTGTGTATGATGAATACCTGGGTGTCTATCGCTCACAAGTACATGCAATCGTCAGCTCATTCCCGCAGCGATTTACAGTAACATTGATGCAAAGGGGTCTGATAGTGCAGTCGCCGCTCATAGCCGAAAGATGCCCTGTCCCAGTACTGTACGCCATGAATGAATAATTGGGTGGTATTGTAGGCAGCGTTGCTTATCCGAGTTCGACAGTTAAGAAGGGAAAGAACAGCGTGCCAGAGGTACAGCAGCCAGATGCTATCTGTACATCCTCCTAGGCCTCATAGCTACATTACGATGGTTTACAAGGGCACTCACGGCAACACGGCCCGCTTGCCAAGCTTGGCACTTGCACTCGCTAGCAATGATGCACAACGTGAATAATATACAAGCCACCGTCATCAACGGCAGATGGTGTGGAACACTACACACGCCGCGTATACGACATCTATCGATCTAAAGATACAAGGTCGGCAGTACAGCGTCTAAGATTGTCGCGACGGATTCCTGCGATGTACGCCTATGTGGCGTGCCAGCTGGTCGGGGCGCGAGAAGGATTTTGAGCAGTCTTCTTCGGGGCACGGGTATGGGCGCACGCCGGTGTGGGTGCGCAGCTGTGGGTAACACATGTCAGGAGTGCAGTGACAGCAGGAATGGCTGCCCGGAAGCTCACGTGCTTGGACAGATTGGATGACTCTGAAAACGCGCTGGACGACCAAGGGGGCCGCGTTAGCTGGAGAAGATAGGCAGACGTGACGGACAGCCGTACCGATCGCAGTACGAGCACTTGAATGGCTTGTGGCCGTTGTGCGTCCGCTTGTGGATAGTCAGAGCGCCTGCAATAGCAAATGCCTTGCTGCAGCCGGGGTAATCGCACACATATGGTTCTGACGAGCTGTCATCAGCGCAACGTTCGCCACATGTGCGCGTGCCGTCGACTCACTTTCTTGTGTGTGGCGGCGCATGTGCTGCTGGAGTGTCGCGGCTTCAGAAAAGTGCTGGTGGCAAAGCTTGCACTGGAACGGCCTGTATCCCGTATGGCTCTACCAATCGGGTTAACAATGAGAACGGGCACCGTTGGAGGCATCTAGGAAATACCTGTACGTGGCGACAGATCTTCTGCTTGCTGGAGAATCCCTTGGCCCCGTTGCGGGGGCAGCCTTCCCAAAAGCACTCGTAGTGTGCCTTGCCGCCACCGATGTGCTCGACATTGATGTGCATAGTAAGTTCGTCGACAGTTGAAAACATAGCGTTGCAAAGGCCCCAATGGCACACATGCGACTCGCCTGCGCCGTCGGATACTCGGTCCTGCTCGCTTTGAGAACACTGTTGTTGGAGCGACGTGGGAGCGGGGGCGGAGGGCGGCTGAGTGCGAGAGATGTCTCCTTGACAGATTGGGAACGGAGACACCGGGGTACGGAGGGACGAGTGCTGCAGACCGAGGTGATCGCTCATCAAATGGTGGGCAAGAATGGCAAGGGCATCATCCAAGGATGTGCTTGTAAATGGCCCCGGGATCGCCTGTGTGGCAGAAAAGTCATGGCAGTTGTCCCACTGGCAGGACAGGTTGGGGGAAGAGGCCCGCGGGGTCGTGGAAGCCAGAAACTCGGTGCTGCGCAGATGCTGCATGTTGACATGACCGGCAAGATCTACGGGCGTGGAAAAGGTCGCATGACAGCTATTCCACATGCAAGTGTGAGGACCTGATGGTTGCACCGTTCCCTGCGACGACATCTGAGGGACCATCTGGAGGTGCGTATTTTGGCCGAATGAGGACGGCGGAAAGGCTAGCAGATGCTGGGCGTCGAGGAGATTAGAATGAGAGGAGGAGGGGGGAAGGATGGGGGAGGGGAGGGAGTGGCTGTCGCCGCATACGGACTCGGTTGCGGAGCTGCAGGAGTCGACAAAGGGGACGGGATTTCCACAAGGGCAGAGTAGGGCGTCGAGTGAGTTGTCCCAGGCGTAGGCATTGGGGGGGTGCACAAAGGGGAAAGACTTGGGATCGTAGGGGAAGGAGTGATCATAATGCTAACGTGAAGGAAAGTCGAGCGCACGAGAAGAGGAGGGAAGGAATAGACTCACTATGGCCTGGGACGAACAGATGAAGTCGAAGGTACATAGGTCGTCGCAGTGATCGGGATAGAAAGAGGGACTATGGTCGGGGTCATCGCAGGCGACGAGGACGCACTGGTCTGTGCATTGCTGGTTCATGGCCTCGGGACAGGCGGCATCTTTGCAGTCAGTGATGCAGTAAGGACAGGCCGAGTCTGGCTGCGAGGTCGCCATGATTTAATCCAAGAGACAAAAGAGACTTCGACTGGCCAGGTCCTCCCTCACTCATGTAATCACCGTCCCACGTATATACGTAAAATTCTCTCGTGACTCTCATCGGTTTGCCATGTCCAAAATCATATCGCCGACACTACTGTATCAGTGTAGAGGACTGGAATCTATGGCCACAAATGCAACGGCAAAAGCACGGCTGAAGCAAGTGCTTGTGGTATAAAACGTTCTAGACTTGGCTAACGATGTGATTGTTCTACATCCAGCGTGCAGCCTCAAAAGGCAACTTCGTTAGGAATGATTAGGTAATTATATCTTGCAAGGAACTATTTTGCTGCGTGAGCGGACAATGTATAGTTTTTTGGGAGAAAATTTCCCAGCCCTTGCAGAAAGTAACTGGCCGCCGAGGGTGTTGCAGACCAGCCGACACAAGAGATTGGGTCTCAGAAGCGTGTGGATAAGACCCTTACCGGATGTCAGACTCTCGGTCAGACTTTTCGCAAACCTCTGGCTCTGCCGGCGGCGAGAGTGTTTCTTTTCAGAGGGATACAGGCGGCGCCGTTTCACGTGATAGACGCGACAGTCACGCGACAGTCACATCAAGGATGTGTTCGGTTTTTGTCACGCTTGAGCCAGAACCCAACTTTTTGGTCTTGGACACTGCGCCCTGTCAATTGTTCAAGCCGTTTCACAAACTTGCATCATGAGCCGTCCGAGGAACAGCATTCTCAGTCTCTTCGATCCTCTCGCGGAACCAATGACCCCTCGACGTGATGCCGGTTCCCCCGACTCCGATAAAGAGAACCTTACCCCCCCTCACTTGGTCGATACCGGAAGCAACCCCGTTTCGCTCACAAAGTTCTTCAACAGAACGTACACTCGTTATAAAGCATTGCCTCCAACGATGCCCAAGGACATGTTGATCGACTTCGGAGACCTTACCATTTCTGACGAGACGGACTTGGACAATTTGAATTCTGAAGGCGGTGCATGTACAACAGGTCTGCTCGATCCAGAAGGTGGCCTGAGTACCGCTCTGGCGCGTGGTTCCAGCACAGATGCCACACCACGCCGCCGGCCTCTCGCAGACTTCGTGTTCGACGATAGCGAGGACGAGAAAACATCGGGTTCACTCCCCAAGGCGGAGTCTTCAGATGCTGTCTTTGCGCTCGCCAGGCCGACGGCTGCTCCGGCATCCTCTCCCCTGTTTGCAGTCATCAATTCCATCAACGGTACGGCGTCTCCGCCGTTGCCAGCAGCCACTCCACCACTGTCTCTACCTCGAATTACAGTCATTCCGCCCGAACCTTCCTCCCCTACGCCTCTCACGCGCATACGACCAGCTCTACGTCCGACTTTGTCTCGAAGTTCGACTTTCGATCCCCGCCGCACGTCGATTGACCTTCAGACCTCCTTCAGCATGCACTTCCAATGTCCGGAGACCTCTTTTGATCTCTTGAACGATCGTATCTCTTTCTTCGGTAACGAGTCAGTCCTGCGTGACATGGACGACCTTGATCTGGAGGCCGAAGAAGAACAGATTAATGCACTAGCTGACAGGCTGGGAAGGGCTGCCTTGAACGACGTCCACTCGACGGAGGCGAAGGCAGGTTCCGCCGATAGCGAGGGCGAGACGGAGATCGAGCAAGGTCTTATTGAAAGGCTGCGAGACGTGAAGCTAGGAAGCGAGAGTGACTTGGAAGATGTGTCTGAGCCGGAGTTGATCCGTACCCCTGACAATAAGCGCGAAACTAAGCGCCGTTCAAGTATGCATTCGGCCGATGCGAGTAAGTCAAAATGAACGTTTCCTCGTTGATCCCAAGACTTGACCATTGTTGAATCTAGCTCCTTACGTACCTGTGAAACACCTCTCTCGGGCGTCGATCAAACACGGCGCTGCACCCCTGCCCGTCTCTCTTCCCCCTGAATCTGCTGTCGTCGCCACGGCAGACCGTCCAGATTCTACGCCCAGACCCGCAATGTCCTCAATTCAACGGGATCCTTCTCCAAACCCTCCAGCTGCCCGCATCTCAGCACTCCGCATCGTCAAGAAGTTATCTGAGGGAGGTCGGGAGCATGCGGCATCCAACGTGTCAGGTATCACGAACGCAGACGCAATGTCTTCTGCTGCTACGTCCTCTGTGGCACGATCGAAGCCCACTATTGCTCATGTACAGCGTCCTCCTGCTGCGGGTAGTATATCACTCGCCCGTCACAAGAGCGTGTCGGCTGCAACGGGGAAGAATGTTGGATTCTCACGCACAGCTGCTAAAGAGTCGGCCTCCATTGCTGTGTCCAGTGGGGCAATCCCACGCACTGCGAATTCTATAGGGAAGGCTGGATCCTACCGAATTGCAGCTAATGGCTCTCAGCGGGTGCCCGAGGCTTCCAACGACGCGGCGTCTCGTCTGAAACGCGCAGCATCAACATCCGTGGGATTGGCCCGAAAAGCGTCCGCTGTGGCGTTTGGTAAGCCAGCATCTGGTTTGTGCCCACCGTCACGGGTACCCGGTCCTGCGACTAGTGCTATTCCCCGGACCATGTCTAGTGCATCCAGACTGCCTGCCCCTGTATCAGGCCGCTTTGGTCCGAAGCGGGTCTAAAAAGATGTCTCTGTTTTCGAATACTCGCTTTGCAACCCTTTTTCTAGACTAGTCCCTCCTATCACGTACGCACGCACATCAATGCCCAGGATTCCAACTACACTGTTTATGACACGCCACACGCCACGTGTAATATATATGGATATATGCTATGATTTTGTCGGTGCGAGGACTCGGACGCGACGCCGGTCTATAAAACTTGGGCGGATGCGCTTGCGGGGTCAGCGGGCGACGTCGACGTCATGGCGGGTGCAACGTTACTCATCAGGGGCTGCGCCCGCCCGCCCGTCTATATATCCTGTCGTTGTCCCTACGTTCTAATCCCCGTCGCTCGCATTTCCCCCGTGATGTCCGTATCTCTCGGTGTTGCCTCCCGCAACGCTGCCGACGGTACAACAGTGTCCAACGGTGGCACCGACATCGAGAAAGGCGACCCCGCCAGCGAGATTGCGCGGGAGAACCAGCTCCTCGGCAAAGAGCTAGACGAATACATCCGTCTCCTCAATTATGTCGACATTGAGTCTGCTCGTGCCAAGCAGCATGGCCAAGGCGCCTCAAAGACGGACGAACACGTTACTAAGCGTCTGTGGTATGCTCCATGGAAGACTGTAGCCGTCCGGGAGGAAGAGTCTCACCAGATGCCTGAGGGCTGGTTGGAGACAGATCCTCGCCAGGGTCTGACCGACGACGAGGTTGCCCGTCGACGAGCCAGATCGGGTTACAATGAGCTCGAAAGGTCTGCCTCCTCCCTCTGTTTCCGAACCCGTATTGACCATGCATCCGTGCAGCCCCCACCAGAACTTGTTCCTCAAGTTTATCGGCTTCTTCCGCGGCCCCATCTTGTATGGTGTGTTCTATTCTCTGTTGTACGGTCTCGGTCTAGCCGCTTATTCCGTGGGTGTAGTTATGGAGCTGGCCGTCCTCCTTGCTGCTGGTCTTCGAGACTGGGTCGACTTTGGCGTCATTGTATGTAGTCACTCGTGCAATCCTGATCTCTCGTTCATCTCCAACTATGATCAGATCGGTATTCTATTTCTCAACGCTTTCGTTGGCTGGTATCAGGAGAAACAGGCCGGTGACATCGTTGAGAAGCTCAAAGCCGGCATAGCCATGAAGGCTACTGTTCGGCGTAACGGACGCGAAGAGGTCATAGGGGCGCGTGAGATTGTCCCCGGTGACATAGTCATAGTTGAAGAGGGTCAAACTATCCCTGCCGACGGGAAAGTCTGTATTTGGGATCATTTTGACCCTTTTTATCTGGTTCTGATAGCTTCCAGATTCTTTGCTCTTACGAAGACAGTGACGGCTCCCAGGCAATGGCTATAGAGGCGAGGCGCGTCGAATACGCTGCTACCCACAAGCAAGGTCTAACACATGGTATGCATTGCTTCATTGACATATGTTCGCGTTTGAAATCGAATTGCACGGTCAGAGCAAAAGAGCGCTTCCAGTACCAGCGACAGCGACACCAACGAGAAAGTACCACAGCAAGATGAAGCCGAAGATGATGACAACAGAAGGAAAGGCCCGAGTCTCTTGTCTGTTGACCAGAGTGCCATCACCGGTGAAAGTTTGGCTGTCGACAAATGTGCGTTGCATATTCTCTTTGGAAAATTGGTAGTTGAGTAGTCGCAGATCTTGGCGACACTGTCTACTATACTACTGGTGCAAAGCGCGGCAAAGTGGTGATGCTCGTCACTAATACGGCTCAGCAGTCGTTCGTCGGCAAGACCGCCAGTTTGGTCACGCAACGTCAAGGTCAGGGCCATTTCAATCGGGTCATGAACAGTATCGGTACCACACTGCTCGTTCTGTATGTTTTTTTTTTCTGTCAATTGCATACGTACTGCGTCGCGATCATTCATCTACCACCTATAGTGTCATTTTATGGTTGTTTGCTGTATGGATTGGTGGCTTTTTCCATCATGTCAATCTCGCTACTCCTCAGTCCAACAATCTTCTCGTCTACACATTGATCTTCCTGGTGCGTATCGAGTTATCAGCGGCTTCAGAATGATGTGAACGCCTATCGTAGATTATCGGTGTTCCCGTTGGTCTCCCTTGTGTCACAACGACGACTATGGCTGTCGGTGCTGCCTTCCTTGCGCGGAGAAAAGCTATTGTACAAAAGTTGACCGCCATCGAATCATTGGCAGGCGTGGATATCCTTTGCACCGACAAGACGGGAACATTGACTGCAAATCAGTTGACGGTCCACGAGCGTAAGATTTTCCATAATTGCATTTGTCAAAGAGCTTCACAATGATGCCTTCTACTGATAGCTTGGGCTTGTGAGGGAGTCGATCTCAATTGGATGTAAGTTGGACGTGCTTACGCCATGGTTTGGTCCTGACCCTGACTTCGTAGGCTTGTTGTAGCTGTTCTTGCGTCCTCGCACAATGTCAAGGCCCTTGACCCGATCGACAAAGTTACCGTGCTTACTCTCAAAGTAAGCCAATGGCCTCGGTGATAATGCTTTATCTTGTTAAATTTAGAATTGCAGGATTATCCGAGTGCTCGCAAGAAGCTCCAAGTTTGTCGAATCATGCATCTAATTCGTGGTGCTTCGCTGACGATCGTTTCCAGAGTGGCTGGAAGACGCTCAAGTTCGTACCATTCGACCCAGTTTCGAAGCGAATCACGGCTGAGGTTGAGCTCGATGGCAAACACTACACCTGTGCTAAGGGTGCTCCAAATGCGTAAGTGCGCTACGCCGACTAATCCTATTGTTTTCCTCCAGCTAAACTTGAATGCGGGTTAGCATCTTGAAACTTACGGGTTCGCATCCAGTGATGGCGGAAATGTACAAGCGTCGCACGCAAGAATATGCAAGTCGTGGCTTCCGTACCCTTGGTCAGTAGTTTAGATCGATTTCCCGATCTGCCTCCCATATTTATCCGTGTATAGGTATCGCGTACAAGGAAGGTAATGGAGAGTGGCAAGTGCTTGGATTGCTTCCCATGTCAGTGATGCTGTGTCATTTACATGATTCTGGCTAACATGCACAATACAGGTTCGACCCTCCGCGCTCTGATACTGCTAGGGTGCGGTGCCCCCCCTTTTTGGCACTTGCCACGCATGACACATTTTTCTGTAGACCATATTGGAAGCCCGATCTCTTGGTGTTCGCGTGAAGATGCTCACGGGTGATGCTGTGGCCATCGCTATCGAGACTTGCAAACAGTTGGCCCTGGGTACAAATGTCTATGATTCCGAGCGGCTTATGACTGGCAACATGCCGGGGTCAGAAGTGAGTGCCTTTCATGCTCAATATACTATGCATGTTTACTGACATCTTCCGTAGGTGCACGACTTTGTTCAGAGTGCCGATGGCTTCGCAGAGGTCGCCCCAGAGCATGTGCGTTACATAACACTTGTCCATTTCTCATCTTGATTTGGTACACTACAGAAATACCAAGTGGTCGAGATCTTGCAGAACCGTGGTCATTTGATTGCAATGACGGGAGACGGTATGTTTTTCTTCCTTGTGGATACACCTCATTCCGTGTCTCATCCATTCGTCAAAGGTGTCAATGATGCTCCGTCTTTGAAAAGGGTCAAACTTTTTTGCTTCCATAATTCTTTCTCTGGTGCTGACACCCGTTGCAGGCTGATTGCGGTATTGCTGTGCAAGGAGCCTCTGACGCCGCGCGTAGTGCAGCTGTAAGCGTCTTCAGTCCATGTTGTCCGTGTTCCGTAATTTATTGAGGCTCTTCTTAGGATGTGGTGTTCCTCGACGAAGGCTTAACAACCATCATCACCTCTATCAAGGTCGCGCGTCAAATATTCCATCGGATGAAGGCTTACATTGTCTACCGCATCGCGCTTTGTCTGCATCTCGAGATTTACTTAGTCAGTTTGGTAATCTTTCAATGAATACATCTAACCCCATTCTTTCATCAGGCCATCTCTATGATTGTGCTTAACGAGACTATTCGCGTAGAACTGATTGTATTCATCGCCCTTTTCGCAGACCTGGGTACCATCGCTATTGCATATGATAACGCGCCATATGCGGAACAGCCAGTCGAATGGCAGCTGCCTAAGATATGGGCCATCTCCACGGTCTTGGGTCTATGTCTGGCTGGAGGCATGTTTTGACTTGTTGCGGTTGCGTCGCAAACCTGACGACAATAATTATGTAGCAACATGGATATTGCGCGGAACGATGTTCCTCGGAAACGGTGGTATCATCCAGAACTTTGGTGGTATTCAGGAGATCTTGTTCCTCGAGGTAGCTTTGACAGAGGTGCGCCTGACGGCTAGCATGAAGGCATGCCAAGTTCACTCACTTGTTTTGTTATACACACAGAACTGGCTCGTCTTCGTGACACGAGGGGCCGGCACGTTGCCATCGTGGCAACTGGTGCGTTTTTATTTTTTCCAAGAAAGTGATGGTATCTAAGTCTGCAACAGGTTGGTGCAATCTTGGGTATCGATATCCTTGCCAGTATATTCGCTCTGTACGGTTGGCTGTCTGGTCCGGAGCCTCATAATGGGTAAATTGGCCTTTATTCTTGAGATCAGGCATTGGCTAAGCGATGCACAGTCATACGGATATAGTGACTGTCATCAAGGTCTGGGGATATTCATTTGGAGTAACAATTATTCTTGCCATGGTGTAAGCTTTATTCCCACCTTTTACTACGTATCTTAAAATGACTATTTTCTTTTGTAGTTACTATTTGTTGAACAAGATGTCGGTATGTGCATCGTATCTTAATTCATTCTACAGTCCGCATCTGAGCATCGTTATTGCGTCCAGTGGCTAGGAAACCTCGGTAGATCCAAGGTTCGTATGCTATTTGTTAGCTGTTGAAATCCTGACTCACAAAATCTGGTTCATCAGCGTGGATTGAAGAACAAGAAACATGAAGACTTTATCTCGAATCTTCGGCGGCTCACACTTGTGCATCAACACGGCCACAGTCCTGGGGATGCGGATATCTTCCGCTTCGAGTCCGAGTGCGTCTCTTTCTGCACTTCTACCCCATGCATGTATTGACAATTCTGCTGTGCCAATAGCAGTGGGAGTTCGTGAGTGCTTCGCTGGTCGTTGTGCTGTCATACAGTCTCTAACCCCTCCTTTCTTTAGCGAGAAAAAGAAGGAAGGTGGAAAGCGGTGATTTGGTTTGTATCTATATTTGGAGGTAGGATGTATCATTTACTCCAGGGATCATATTCTTGCGTTCTACAAAAGCGCGCTGTATTCGCATTTCCCTTATCCCAACTATTGTATTTTACATCCACATTTTTTGTGTATAATATGGCATTCTGCCAGTAATTGTTAATTTGGATGTCGTGTTTTTTTTTTGGGGAGTTCGGACCGGTCCTGCTAATGATGCTGAGATTTGCCAATTACGATGAGTGTTTGGTTGTCTTCATGGTATTATCCGCCTTTGATGACGGCGCACTTGCTCTCGACACCATCTTTACCGTAAGTGTAATGCTATCATCTTTTTTGTTTTCTGACACCTCCAGCTTGTCTTTCCCTCACACATCACCCGCAAACTGTGCTGTAATGGCTCATGAACTTTTTTGCTGGCTTTCTCGACGGGCGATCTCTAACGCGATAGGAGCCCCCGCGCCCGCCGACACCAGAGCCGACACTGGCCATCTACAAGCGCACCATCTTCCCGACGCAAAGCAGCACGCCACGCGCAGACGTCGACTCATATGCATGTCGGGACGAGATACACATCCGCCTGGTCGGCGCACACCCGCTCTGGGGCCACTACCTGTGAGTCTGCCCCATGCCGCCCCACGCCCGGCCCGCCGCCTGACGCACCACGCAGATGGAACGCGTCGCGCGCGTTCGCCGCGTATCTGGAGCAGCGTCCATGGCTGTGCCGCGGGCGGCGCGTGCTAGAGCTCGGCGCAGGTGGCGGACTGCCGGGAATCGTCGCCGCCAGCCTCGGGGCGCGCATGGTGCGTCTCCTATGTTTCCGTGTCCCATGCGGAACAAGGGCTGACAAGCTGCGGCAGGCTGTGCTGACGGACTACCCAGACGCCGCGCTCGTCGACAATCTGAAACACAACGTGGAGCGGAACGTGCTTGCGGGCGTGCGGGCCCGCGTCGCCGTCACGGTGCGTCTCTCTGCGTCGGGCTGCCGGGAGAGGGACGCGTTGTTGACAGCTTCGGTGTTTGCAGGGATACGTCTGGGGCAAGCCTGTCGCGCCGCTGCTTGACCTGATCCCGGCGGAGGACGAACGCGCGTTTGATCTCGTAATTCTCTCAGACCTCGTCTTCAACCATTCGCAGGTACTTCCTCGTCGTCTGTGTGGTATCCACCCGGGCTACCGCTGACGTCTTCCTGTTCGTAGCATGATGCGCTGCTCCGGACGTGTGACGCAGCGCTCGTCAGGGGCGCTACGTCGGATTCGCACCAGCCATCTGTTCTTGTGTTCTACACGCACCACCGCCCCCATCTAGCAGAACGTGACCTCGACTTCTTCCGCAAAGCCGCGGAGTGTGGGTGGTCGTGCGAAGAGATCGTTACGGAGAAGTTCCCGGTGCGTTCATGTACACTCGGAGGGCCGGGCGAGCTGATACAGAGCGATGATGGCAGCCCATGTTCCCAGACGACCCTGGAGAGGAAGAGGTCCGGTCTACGGTACATGGATGGAGGCTGTTGCGGAGTTAACAGGGCACTTATAAATACAGGATTACAGATAACCCGATAGATCACTGGCGCAGTACCATGTGGTACCATCGGCGTTCGTGCTCATGCTGTACAGTACAGCAAATGAAACAGTCAATTCTCTTCTACATCAATCTCATCTATCTACTCCAAAACTACCAATACGTCTCCTCCTCGCACAGCCGCGCCTTCTCGAACGCTGTACCCGAGTGCCACCACTGTGCGCCCAACGTTTTCCTCGCCTGCTTGGACCAGTACCTCTGTCTTCATCGCCTCAAGCACCACCATGATGTCCTCAGCGGTCTGAATCACGTCTCCCGGCTTACAGCGGATCTGCCATACGGTGGCCGCAAGGGCGGCATCAATGGTAGGGCCTCCGTACTGCGTGTCTTTCACAATTTGCAGTCAGCGGGGCGCTGAAACCGGGAGCTGTGGATGGTACGCTACCTTGTTCATGTACGGGCTGCTGTGTCCGCATCGCTCTCTCCCTTTCTTTCACAGCTTGCCATTCCTGCAACAGTATCTCTTCTCTGTAACCAGGAGTAAACGCTCGTGTTGATGCCAAGACATAGGAGTTAAGTTTCACATACCGTGCTTCTTCCTTCTGCGCGCCTACCGCTTGCCGTTTCTTGAATTCATCCACCTCATCTGCGATGGAACTGGCAAATTCTTCATATTCTGTCATCGAGAAGGTCGTGTTCTCAATCTATAACATGGCAACGTCAGGATGGGATAATTTGCTTGATTATCAAGCGGCACCTTGAACCGATATCGTCCTGCATCGAATTGCTTCTCAAGCTACACAAGATCAACATCAGGCAACAGCGAACGGCTCAACACGAGACAACTCACGACAAGGTATTCTTCCTCTGTAATGACCTCAAACGTAACCTAGACCCGTAATCAATAAGACCAGCCCATCAGTCGATGTGTTGACAGATTGACGAAACGCGTGACCCCCACCCGGTCGAACGGATCAAGCAGCCAAGGTCTCCCCAGCGAGAAATTCTCGCCTAGACCCCAGGTATGCCAAGCAGGTAATGTTCTCCCGAATAGCTGATACCCACCGGGGGATTCAACGGGATATATGGCAGCAACGAGCCCGGCCACTCCGATAGCACCCTATAACATTCGCTCATCAGTCAGCCATCATGATTATAACGAATCTTGCATCGTGAACTTTACACGCGGTGTGAAAGTCCGCGACGGGTTCATCTTCTGGCCCACAAGCCTGCACCGGGGGTCAATCTGAGGACAATAGATAGATACTCAGTTGTAGGCATTAGGATGCCCTTACTGAAGACGCACCGGAACCAGGAATGGACAAGCCAAGTAGAATCCGACACCAAAGACGAGCTTCAGGAGACTTTGAGTTACCATTACACCAACAGAACTCGAAAGGAGCGTACCCAATCCGAGGCAACCAGGAGTTTGAGCGCCTCTTCTGCACCTCCCTCCAGGCCGTTGTTATTCGCAAGGTATTCGATGTTGCTCGGGAGATATGCGGCTTTTTCTCGGATCGTCTGCATATAGCGCTGCAACGCTGCCCTGTTCCATTGGTCGTCCAGAACGATAGGGAAGGTGATGCGGCGCGAAGGGAACTGCATGTCCGCTGTTGATACCGGGAGCGATATCTCTGCCTCGACCAGCGCGGACAAGAGGTCAGTCTGGGAGATAATGGTGGGGTCGTACCAGCACTGCGACCAAAACGATCAGCGTTTTCTCCTCCCTCAATATAACCGCTACATACCAAGGTTGATCGGATGCAAGGCGCGAACGACCTGATCCCCTTGATACCCCTTTTCAGAGCCTCCGTCTCGAACGCATGAATGCGCGCCCGCAGGCTAAAGTCCAGCAACGCAGGTCCATATTCAATCAGGATGGCGGAGTCGCCTGCCTGACGCAGGTGCTGGTAAGCCGCAGCTATTTTTTAATGGCATTCACAGACCTGGCGGAATACGACCTTCGGTCTTTTGGTTGAGGGCTCCCCAGGTATGATGTATAACTTGGGCTCATGGTGTGCGTGGCTTCGCGCGAGGCTGATCTCTGGTTCGTCGAAGTGAACAGGTTTACCGTCAACAACATCCTGCATTGCACTCAGCAGGCGATCTGTACTATGCAGCAGATCCACTGCGTATGCAACCGTGACGCGCTCGAACCGAACCATGGAGCCTGGCCGGAGCTGGCCCAGCTTCCACCTCGTTTGAACGTCAGTCAACATGCAAAACGACTCTGAGCGCTCCAGTGACGCGCGAAGAAGGACAAGGAAAAACATACAGGTCGGCGGTAACGACAGTGCAGAGACACGTATATCCACCCATGCTCGGGCCCTCATTCGTCAGGATTACTGGTGTATCGCCAGTGACATTCACACTGCCGAACGCATACCCATTGTCGTGAATGTTGGAAGGGTGGGACCCGCCCTCTCCACCACTTTTGCGTGCCCATGCAACCGGCGGGCCCTCCAGACGGACACCAGCGCGGCCACTTGCGGTGCTGACGCGCCACGCAGACTCGTAAAACTGCGCAATGCCCTCCTCTTTGACGAACTCTGTGTCATCATGTGGTCCCGAGAGACATCGCAGGACCCACGTGGCTGTCGTGTATGGCCCGAGCTCGGCCGGCAGCGTGAAAGGCGTGCGGACTTCGCTTTCGGTGGGGGAGCATGCGCCAAGGGCGAGCTGGTCTCCGGCAGCGAGCGCGCGGCCCTACCAACACGATCGGAAAATTTCAGAATCATGGGGTCTTTTATGGAGAAGGAAATATACCTGGTACCCACCGAGCCCCATTGACGTCGACTTTGAACCAAGGTAGGGCGGGACTTCCGGGAATCCGCCGCGCACTGCGAGGTATGCGCGACAGCCCCCACCGTCGACGGCGCCGATGCGTACCGTGACACCGGCAGGCACGGCTACGCGCGTCCACATTGGTACCTCGGTGTCCTTCCCATCGACATGCATGATGGCCTTCGTATGTGGACCCGCTAGGGCAATCGTTGCGGGCACGCGGAAGCAGAGAGATGGGCCTGAAAGCGTGATCTCCAGGACCTCGGTTGTGATTGCGTTGCCGACGAGTATGTTCGCTATGCGCGGCGCAAGCGAGTCCATCGGTCCACTGCGCGGGATGCCGAAGCCAATGAGGCGGCCGGGGTAGTCTTGGATGGTGGTATCGATGCCCCCGGAAAGGACGTCCACGACGCTGTGGGAAGATGCTTTGATTTTCCGACAGATACAAAGTGCGATGACACGTACCGTGGGGTATATGAGAACGAGTCCAAAAAGTCGGTCATAGCATTGCCCGCGCGGAACGTATGGCTGTCGCAGATAGCGCGCAGGTATGCCATATTGTTTGGCGGGCCGTAGACCTTGCTCTTCACAAGGACCTCCAACATGCGCTCGACAGCTTCTGGGCGGTTCTTTCCCGTCACGATAAGCTTACATGCAAGAGGATCAAAATACGGCGTGATCGTCGTGCCACTCGCCACCTGCAAACTAAATCAGCGTTCGAACAAGAGGATCTAACAAACATGGTCCAGCACGCACCCACGACTCTACACGCAGCCAGTCCACGCGCAGCCCGATATCAACGAGCTGTAGCAAACCTGGACACGGTCTGAAGTCGGCTGAGGCATTTTCACAATATACACGGACTTCGATGGAGTGCAAGTTGTGCTTTCTCACATGCGCCTCGACGGCGGCCTGATCAAGCTCAGACGGTGCCAACCCGCCCTCAGCTGAACGGCGCTGGGCGACCCCCTGCATGATCATCAGCTTCACGAGGTCAAGGCCCGGGCGCACAGCCTCGGTGACAGGATGCTCGACCTAAAACAGTTGGAGTCAAAGTGAGACGAAATTTGAAGAATGCGTTACCTGCAGTCTGGTATTCATCTCAAGAAAGTAGAAATCCCCGGTGTCGTCGTCGACAATGAACTCACAGGTGCCTAACAAATCGTACATTCTAATAGGCGTGGTGGGCATACCATCGACTCGGAAAACATACCTGCCGAGGCATATTTGATGCTTTGACATAGTCTGACTGCCGCGGCGCACATCCTTTCTCGGGCATCTCGGAGTGTGTGTAAACAACGGAACCGGCGCAGCTAAAATGCTCAACGTCCGAGGCTCACCAGGATGCTTCAGCATGAACGGACTCGGACTCTCCTCAATTACCTTCTGATGTCGGCGCTGCACGCTGCACTCTCGCTCTCCGAAATGGATCACATGACCGAGTCCATTTCCGAACACCTAGTTCCAAATACAATCAGCAATCCTGAGCCACAATGACCGGCCGCGACAGCAGCGTCCTGGGATACGTACCTGAACCTCTACATGCCTCGCCTTCTCGACATACTTCTCGAGGAACAGTCCCGCGTTCCCGAACAATGTGCGGGCGCGGGTTTGCGTAGCATTGAAGGCAGCGGCAAGGGTGATAGCGTCGTTGCAGACTGTGAGGCCCATGCCGCCTGCGCCCGCAGTACTCTTGAGCACGACGGGGAAACGGAGCGCGCCCGCGGCATGCACAGCTTCGGTAGAGGATGCCAAGAGGCCGTTGGAGCCAGGGAGGATGGGAACGCCGGCAGCGACGGCGCGTTCGCGGGCGGCGTGTTTCTCCCCCATGGCACGGATGACATCAGATCTGGGACCGAGCCACGTGATTCCGGCTTCTTCGAAGAGTGCGGCGGCATTGGCGTTCTCTGAGAGGAAGCCGTAGCCGGGATGGACGAGGTCGACGCCATGTATGATGCAGATGTCACGGATGGCCTTGGCGTCGAGGTAGGCACGAGAAGACGCGGCGGCGTCAGCGGCGGCGGGAAGGGCGACTGAGGTTGTAGCGATGGCGACGTGGGGAGAGAGAGCGTCTGTGGGGGTGTAGATGGCAATCGTGGGGATACCCAGAGTGTGCGCTGTGCGCAAGATACGGACAGCGATTTCACCACGGTTGGCAACAAGTAGTTTGTGCGCGTCCATGGCAATGGCGTCAAGGCCCTGCGAGTTCTGGAGGAAATGTGAGCGCAGACGCCTGTGGGGCTCCGCATGCGGGTACTTATCTGTCACAAGTTAGATAAGGTTCTGCCGTCTACTGGTTGGGTCTGGGAAAGCTGATAAGGGAGATATCAGGGAGGTTAGCTTGGCCTCGACCTCACCTGGCAGGGATATACTGTAGATCATGTCGAACATACTCTATGCCACCGTTAACTGTGACATGGGCGAGGCAGGTCTCCGCGCCTTATTTTCCCTCACCGATACATAAGCCATCGTCCTTCTGATGACACCCGCAGGGGTACTCTCTCTACACCATGGGGGACGACGAGGCACTCATGAAGACAATCCACCTTGCCAACATTGCCTGCGGCTTCCACGCCTCGTGTGTTGCATCCACCTATTCCTGTACAGCTCCCACACAACTCACCACCGCCGCCGGCGCTCTCTTCCCACAGTGACTTCAATATCATGAACAAGACTGTGCTGCTCGCGAAGCAGAACGGCGTGCTCGTCGGTGCGCACCCATCTTTGCCCGATAGGCAAGGGTTTGGGCGGCGCGAGATGGCGATCGAGCCTGTACGCACACCGTCTCCCTTTTCCCACAGCCTTCCTATCACATCTACTATGCTCCTACTCCCGATTTGCACAGGATGAACTCGCCGCGTGCTTCACCTACCAAGTCGGCGCGCTCTCTGGCTTCCTCAAGATGCACGGGCTCCCACTGAACCACGTACGCTCCTTCTCACGCTCCCCTCTCCCACCGCCAAACATGCCGTTCACAGATCAAGCCGCATGGTGCAATCTACGGCCAGACCGCACGCGACGCCGCGCTTGCGCGCGCCGCCGTGTCCGTCGCACGCGTGTTCGGTGTCACATTTATTGGACTAGCAGGCACGGAGCACCAGCGGGCGGCGGAGAGCGCAGGCGTGCCGTTCATTGCCGAGTGGTTTGCGGACCTCGAGTACAGCCCTGAAGGCAAGCTGCTAATCACTAAGCAGCACAAGCCCGTGGCGCATAATACGGTCCAGCAGCGGGTGTGTTCTGCCGTTTCCTTCCCTCACAGCCCCAGTACAGCCTCCCTCCCGATGGTAGATGGCAGCGGCAATGGTTCCTGGCAGGTCTGATCGTGTTGCTCCGTTTGAAAAGGTCTTGGCGTTGCTTACGAAGCGGCTGATCACGACGACGGGGGGCACGCTCCCGCTTGACGCCAGCGTACAAGAGGTCTCGATCTGTGTGCACAGTGATACACCGGTAAGTGTCCACATGCACCCCTTGTCTATTGTCACGGTTGTCTCTGCTGCCGACAATGATGATGATCACCCCTGGTTTCGTCGTGCAGGATGCTTCCAAGATTGCACATCTCGTGCGCGAACTGGTCGATGTGTGGAACGGCATGGCACATAGGAACACTCAAAAAGAGGGGAAGGAGGATCAGACCAGAAGCAAATGACTGTATAACGGCGGTCTAGACCAAATACAGGAGTAGAAAGGAGAAACAAGATGAGAGAGCAGGACAAGGGATGCTGGAACCAAAGGGTCATAGTTTATGGTCTTATATATGGTGAGAGCGGGTGGAATGCATGAAGGGTGTGGTGAGGAATGTAACAAAATGGCAACCAGAGGTATGGAGTATGGTGGTGAGTGACATGGTAAATGATGTGTTGTGGGGAGGGATCGTGATGAGTAAGCCTAGGGGGTTACACCCCTTCCCATTTGTAAAGATTAAAAGAGACATAAATAAAAATAAGATAAAACAAGAATGATGATTATACACGGCGGGCGAGCCAGGCGGTGAGGGTCGGGGTGTCAGCGAGCGTGTGGCCAGTGAGCCATTGGGGTTTTTCCAGACCCCAGCCCTTCCATTGAATGAGGTATTGATGGCCACGGCCGCATCGGCGTTCGTCAACGATGGCCACAATTTCGTATTGACCATCGTTGTTGGGATCAGGTCGCGGTAAGGTGCTGGCTGCGTTGGAGTCAGGGGTGGCAAAAGGCCACAAGGCACTAGTGTGGAAGGTCGGAAAAATGTTGCTGTATATGGGAAGGTCAAGGGTGTAGGAGCTGGTTCCGGGGTGTGTGATGAGGACAGCGTATGAACCATCGTAGCGGGGCATGAACTTCACGACATGGGAGGGATCTTGAGCTTGGACCTCACGCCGTCGGTTGTGCGTAGAAAGGAGGACAAGGTCGCCAACTTGGTAGACATGTTCAGGGCCCCGGTGACGATTGGCGAATTCTGCTTGGTGGTGTTTGGCAGCAGCGAGGTTGTCCTTGGCCGCGGCGAGGTCGAGGTGGAGTTGAGTTGATCGAGGAAAGCATGTGCGGGTTGTGGCGGGACGTCGGTAGTGACATTGATGAGTGGCGGAATGAGACGGGGTTCACGGCCGAGATGGAGGCGGAAAGAAGTGAAGCCGGTGGAGGCATTAAAGGTTGACATAAAATCAAAACGCACTCGCGACAATGCACGGACCCAACCGTGCTGTTCGCTGTAGGATGGCTCACTTGCGCCATCAGTCCATGTTCGAAGCGGAGGCTTCGTGGGAAAGCCGTGGCTGTGATAGCACAGCATAGCCGAAGCTGCTGCGCTTTGAGCGTCTTCTGGAATTGCCGTTTAATTTTCACCATAACCATAACGCTGTGCTGGACCAGGATCAAACGCCACATGCGCATTGTTTTTGTCAACTGCACGTATACAGACAATAATAGACAGGAAATTGGAAAACACACGTAGGAAGCGTAGCCAAGAATCCCGAACTAAATCATCGGAACGTAGGTTATTTTTTTAAAATTACTTGTCGACTTTAAAATCGGAGAGTTTGACTAGTAGCTGAGCTCAGCAGAAAATAGTCGGTTTAGTGTCCTGAGTCTCTGGATGTGTTTATTATTATTATTATTATTATTATTATTACCGACAATCCCTGAAAGAAGTAAGAGCCTAATATGCGTGAACAGGTTTCCCGGACAGCCACCGAGGGCGTCACCCTTACGCTGTAAGCGACAAGCGGGATTACTGAGGCTCCGAGCTGGCACGGATTCTGGCGCTCAGCCTCATTGCCACGCGCAGTCATCTTTTGACGTACTGCACGGTATAAGACGTCCTTCCTGACTCTGTCTAGCTCGCACTCCCTACTCCCCTCTGTCCCACAGCACCCAGCAGCCTCTATCTCTTATCTCCTGTCCTGCGATACATCGACCATGCCTGCGCGCCATTTTCTGTGCTGCCTACCCCTCGGTTTAGGCGCTTTCCTCATCTCTCTATGCCAGTTCCTTGGTACTGGCTTCTTGGCCGGTGTGATATGGTACTCGTTTGCCACCTACCGTGCGTACTCCAAGCTGCTTCTGCCCCGCCCTCACCAACTCCCTATGTCCCTCGCTTACAGCGAACCAATTTTCTGGACGGCTAAAGTGGATCGCCATTGCTCTCGGCGTGTATAGTACCGTTATCGCTATTTCTGCATTCTTCGGGTGCGTCTTCTTTTCCATATGATCACCCTTGCCCTGATCTCACCGCGCCCTGCTATTTCTCGCCTTCCTCATTGCCATCATCTTCGTCTTCCATGGCCTCTTACCCTCAACCACAGGCTCATCGGCGTTTTCCGCCGCTCTGCTCGCCTCCTCCGGCAGTACGGCTTCTGGCTCGGCTGGTCGGTCGCCCTGCAGATCGTGCTCGATGGCCTTTTCCTCTGGGCCTTCTTCTCGCGCTCTCGCCAGGACTTTGTCAACCAGTGTATCAACGGCTCCACCGACCCCACTATCATCAAGATCTGTCAGGATGAGGGCAGTCTTAACAAAGCCTACGTCATTGCCGCCATTGCCGTCTCCCTGCTACTCCAAGCCTGTGCGTCTTTTCATTCGTCTTATCCTTCGCTCTCTCCCTACTGACTGCCATTCGCCTCCACAGATGCTGCGTACATCATCTCTTCCTACGGCAGCAAACTTGATCTGGATATGTACGCCCGCGACTTGCCCCTAGGCAACAGTGGGTACAAGTATGCCAACGTCAGGCGCGAAAGTGCCGAGAACCTCTCCCGGCCAACCTATGCGTATCCCTATGCGAAAGACGACCACTCATTCGGGGCCCACTTCAAGTCAAACCACTAGTCGCATGGTGAGGTCGTGGTACAAGACGAGGAGGATGGTGTACACTATTTTCTGCATTTGTGTGTGCTTGGATTAATCGATCACGATGGACTATGGAACGTTCTCATTAGCTAACTGTAAACACTAAGAGGGCGACGACCTCACATACGTACTGCTTACTGTATCTACTGAAATTATGCTGCGTCGAATCTAACACAGTCTATCTGTTGAATATCGTTCCGATATTGTGCCTTCGTGTGTGTATGTGTACCGCATCCGATAGTGCCTGCCAGTTACGGCACTGTCAGCAGAGCATATGAAGCATGACACCCGAGGATTCGATTAGTGTATAGCCTCACTAAACCCATGCAGCGTTCGCTCGACCCCAGGATTGACGATTACAAATCACCGTGATTCATGGTGTATGGTTTCAAGGCGAGTTCTACCAGTTGGAATGGCAATCACCAGTCTTGGTGAACAAATAAC
>QLPN01006031.1:0-42906 GCA_003314395.1 Albatrellus ellisii | reverse complement strand
TTTTGACTCCTCGTTTAGTCCCAGTGCGGCCGAGCCACATATCTAGACTATACACGCATTTGTACTATTGGCAGCCCGTCGCATAATAGAGATCCAAGTCTGCTTCTGTACGCTGCATTGGTGCTCGGCCAAGAAAGCAGAGCAGGTAACAACCTGCGTCCATGGAAAGTCAGACTCTCAAACACGGCACGCTCGTCACGGACCCTGAAAGGGATGTGGCCGAGTTATTCAAACCCGCAGACGACGCAGTGCGCATGACGACGAACGTGATCCAGATCAACGACATGCTCCAGCGAGTGAAATACAGCCCCGATCTTCCGGCAAAAAAAAAAACTGTATGGCGGCAGCTTTCGAGACCGCAACTTTTTAGTCGTACGTGCAGCTTGGACGGGCACTAGCGGGGGATTCTTGTCTGCCGTGGCGGGTTGAAAATGTTCATGACATACCATTAACGGATTGATGGATTGTCGCGCACATGGGGCGCACGTGATCCGCGCTGAGACGTCGGATGGAGGAAGTAGCGGCGGCAGCGGGCGACATGACGATATCGTCAGATCGCCAGCGGCGTCCGAGCAGCCCACAATGTCAGGGGCAACATTCCCGAGCAGTGACTACATCTTGAAGCAGACCTACAGTGAGAAAATGTCTTGCTCAGTATCGAGACATTGCTGAATTGTTGAGGTGGCACAAGTCCCTGAAGAGAGAGACGGTCACAGCATGATCACGAATTTTTTTCATAACGAATTTTTTTCATAACGAGTTGTATCATATGCTTCTTTGGATCACTTCAAGTTAACTACGCATGAGCATTCATACTTGGTAAGCCGCAGACGGATGAAGGAGAGAATACCAGAGTCATTGATAGTCTAGTTCCTGCTGGCGCGAGGCTCAGAAGTAGGATCAGGCTTGACACAAACGCCTAATGGGTAAGCTTGCATGGCTCGCGAGGCACCTGTGCCCCGAGTGTGAGCACACACCATCACGGTCATTCACACAGCAGTGGCTCTACTCCTGCGTGAGTTCTTGCTGCATGCACCGGGAGATTCTTGGTTGGCATGCGCTTCCAGTGTGAGCTCAGGGTAGCAGGGGATAAAGAGGTGATTGGGCAAGCAAACAAAGCATTCGGGTTTCGGAAATGCGAGAGCAACAAGTAAATCAGTATTGATGCATATGACTGTAAATGCTTAAACATTTGGTTTTGTATGTAGAATTAGAACACTGCAGAGTCTTCCCTACCATCGGCTACCAGTACTAGTACAGTACCTGAGACTTTTGCATGCTGACTGCTCCGCCACTCCGGTCCGGTGATTGTGTCCAGTTTCTCAGGATTTCGTGACTCAACGCATCTGCCGTTTAACCTTGAACAGCGTTCAGGACGAGTCCCGCGCAGGACAACTCATAACTCCGCAAACTCTCGGACCCTTACCTTTTTCCTCTTGAGCAATCAAGTCCCGTGCAAAGGCTGAGGCAGGTCTGTCCTTACATGTTGGATCCCCCTCGTCCGATATGAAGAACTAGGCGATACTGTAGGGGCTTTCATCCATACCTTACTTGCTCATCTCGTTGGTTTCTCATTTGTGCTACCTACCCAGCCCCCCATTTTCTGTTGCTGGTCTCTGCTGTTTTACCGACCTTTTCCCACCATTCTCAGTGCCGATAGGTATTGTGTCTTAGGGCATCAGATCATGGCTGTGTCCTCCACCAAAAAATCAGTTCGTGGACTTTTGATGCGAGCATTCAATTGTTTGTTTAGTCCCTCGATTGTCGGTATTTTAATCTTATAGTCATGCATTTACACCTGTCGGTGCATGACATCGTCTGCTATCATATTCCCCCCCTTCTGCAAGCCTCCATGGCTGAATCGCCTTCCCTCCATTGTAGCATCCTGTCTTGTATCAGTCAGTTGTAGGACTCGGGTCCCTTCCTTGGTGGCTACATCTATCGTCATTTCTGATGACATATGTATTGTCCGCGGCACGATCCCACATTCTCAATCGCTGTATGCCCGTGCCTGGCTTGTCATTAAATCTGTCCACGCTTTCCTCCATGTGGTTCGCGCTTTGTTCCTGCCACCGAATTACATCTTGCAGTGATGACACTGTGACCCACAGTTCTGCCTAGCTGTGCCCGCGCTGTACGTCCGTCTGCCCGTGCTGCATCAATACGCGCGGACGCTGTCCTCCCTCTCAACTACAATTACTCCACCGAATAACACTCATACTTGTACCATCGCACTCGGCACCAAGTTCTGCGGTTGCTACTGCTTTCCTAACTCACCCCCAATTTAGTCTATGGGTTGGTCTTTGCTTCAGGTTTGTTTCGCTGCGCAGTGCTCTCACTGATCCCAGCGTATAGCAATGCATGCAGTCTCCATAGGCACCCCCGTACTAATTATATCCGTATTTCCGTTACTGTGCAAGCCGTTTCCAGGGCGCAAAAATCAATTAGATGAGACCTAAGTCGCCACTTCAGGACTATAAACGAGGATTTAAATAAAATAGAACTGAAAAAAGACCCAACTCAGACATGGCATACTGGCCAGACGATGTAAGCTGCCAGCCAGAATTGTCAATCTCAGAGTAGCGCTCATGCATAGAACCTCTGGCATACAGAGCAAGCACCTGAATTCGTAAAATTGGTAGTCTCCATTACAGATAGCATGACTACATACAGTACAAAATTGGCATCTGTTGTTTCAGTTACTGATTCTGGGTCGTCATCCCTGATGCATCAATAAAGATCTTAATATGGGCGTCCGAGCCGTCAGCATAAGCTACTGTCCCACAGACGCTTTATAAACGCTAGGCTTCACGATTTTGCCTATAATTTTCGACCGCCGCTCTGCGCAGCACGTTCATCGACTGGTGACACACGGACCTGCATCATGTGTGACTCATCCTTCACCGTAGCTACTCAGATCGCAGCATCGGTCGAAGGGATACTCTATGGCGAGTTTTTCCGCGGCTCTGTCGCTGATGTCTGTTGGGCACTTAGCATTTATTTGCGTCAGGCTTCTCAGTGTTTATGTATGGACTGACGCTATGGGTCCTCATCCACCAGCGGAACACGCCTCGGGTCAACTACTTCAACGTTGTAGCATCATCGCTCTTCTTCGTGTTTACCACAGCTGTGAGTAGCCTTTTCTCTGTATCTATTTATTGCTTCCCAAACCCGCTTTGAGCCCGCCTCTACGCTCATACACTCCGAACGCTGATTGGTTCCTCAGCATGTTGTTCTCAGTATTGTGGTGGCGTTCATCGATAGCAATAACCCCAAGCTCGGAAACGAGTCCAATTGGCTGAGGAACGGACTAGAGCCCCATCTGTATACCATGAGCACGCTGTATATTTTGCAGACGATTCTGGGCGATACCGTGGTGGTGCGTTCGTCACCATCCCACAACACATGAAGGGGCTTGCGGACGGAATCCCTCCCAGATATACAGGTGCTACATGGTATGGAGGTCATTCTACGTTGTTGCTTTACCCCTCGCTATGCTCTGCGGCGTTGTTGGTTCGTGATTTTTTTTGACGAGATTGCTCTTTCATCATTGACGATTTATTTTGCAATTAGTCGCAAGCATAGGCTGTTTGTACGAATGGTCACGAGCTGACCCAACCGTATTGACATGGATGACAATTCTTTTCTCTTTGACCTTAGGAACGAACCTATTAACGACTGGTGTGGATAGTTTCCTACCTCATCTTCTTCGTTCTCCATCTCAAAATATACGCTTCGGTCGATCCTCAGGCCTTCTAGCTTTCCGCATCTGGAAAATAGACTCGCTGATGCCGCGTGTCTCCAAACGATCACTCAGGCCGATTGTCATCCTCATCATCGATGCAGGGTTGTTATACTTCGCAGTCCTGTGCTGCTCGCTTGTCTTTGCGATCAAGCGCAGCAACAGCTTGTACCTTGCTATGAAAATGGTAAGCACGAATGCCCACCTTCTGTGGGGACAACTCAATGACTTTTCAGGCCATGCCCGTTATCTCCATCACGTTCTACATGCTCATCATCCGCGCTGGTCTTGCAAGGCTCTCGCCTGCGATGTCATTCAGGTCGACCAACATCACCTTCGCCGCCAGGACCGTCGCGCCGCAAGACGGGGTGTCGCGTTCGGTGGAAGTTCACATCCCAATAGACTCGATAGATACCATGTCAGAACAAGATCAGGCAGACGAGGCAACGAAGCAAGAGGTGTAAGATTGAGAGGTTAATCTAATATATATGTGATACATAGAAGTCCGCGGCCTCGTGGACGCATTGTAATAGTACGTCTCCTCGTAGCTCGCGGTCGGCTTGTACGGGATAATGCATCTGTTCAGGACAAAAACGTATCGGTTTCTTGGAAGTAATACTCTTAAACACGACACACTCGCCACAAATCATGGCCTCAAACGTGAGAGAGGTGGCCAAGCTGTTCAAACGCGTAGAGGTCACAGCTTGTGTGACGACAAACGGGATCCTGATTGACAGCACTGTCCAGTGAGTGAAATATAGCCCTGATCTGTCAGCAAAAAAAAAAGACTGCATGGCAGCAATGATCACTCTAGGGATCTATAGTGTAGACTCTCAGTCGATAGTGGAAACGACTGAGGGAGAACGGTGAACTACAAGGGTATTTATACATATGACAGGAAACATGTGAAAAGCTGCAGTATGGCAGAAATACCAAATAGAAGTCATGATAGAAAGGAATGATGTCTGTCCATACCAAACATCCCATACAGCGACGTGAATAGAAAACGAACAGAGATGATGTCCTTCCGCATTGGTCACTTCCACATTCCAACAGTCACGACCGCGACTTTTCAAGTCGTACGCACGATTTAAACGACCACTCACGTGTGCTCTGCTCCCAGGGCCTGACTGAAAAGGTTCAGGACATGCCATCAGCGGATTGATGCGTCGTCGTGTACATTGACACGCACGCGATTCGCACTAAGAGATGTCGGATAGAGTGAGGTCACCGGCAGCGGCGGCGTACCGATATTGTTAGACTGCCAGTGACCTCTGAGTAGCCCACAGTGTTGGGGGCGGATTGAGGGATTGGGGAGCGATCATGGCCAGTGGAGCAGCAGAACAAGCATCATGTCTTGCTCAGCATCGAGAGGTTTACAGTAGCCACTGGCCAGGGAGTTCGCTTATTAAAATTTGGATCATAATATTGTGTGTGGCTAAATTTCGCGTGCCACCTCACACTACTCGCAGTTGTTATGATTTCATTCATTCATTCATCTTTCTGATCTGTCCTACAATTGTAATCATGACTGTGCATTGACCCACTCCAACTCCATATGTTTCTTATTTCTCCACAGAAAGCATATGGTTACAGCTACTTTTTCAATCACTCCACTACTATACAGTTCTAAGCCACAGGCAGTTTATCTAGCCTATTTACAATAGCATGTCTTTTTTTTTTTCCCTCAGTCCTCATGTTATTTTCAAGACTGAGTGCCTTTTGTCCTTGTTATTAGGACACCTGTATATATAACCTTCTTTATTGCAAAACATTATGCTTTACCTCTTGTCTATCTTGTCAATCTTGCATGTATCTGTATGGTTCTCTGAGCTCCAATAAAAGCTCTCTATCCTTTCTTATCCTGTTGGATTGCCTTGTGTTGGCAACCCCATCTTGTCTTTAAGGTCTGTTGCATTGCCATGTGCAAACCTTAACAGCAGTTTGGAGACCCAACTGAGAATGTTTTCTGTGCCCTATTCTTTTCCTCCAAGTTCTGTCACAGTCTGTCACATTACTGACAGTCTACCAGTTCATATCACCAGCTTGCAGGTTGTCAGGAAACATTTGCCACTGAGGTATTGTATTGCACAGGGTTATATGGAAGGTACAAGTGCTCAGGCTGTAAGGTTTGACATTGAATATAAGTAGTACTAGTGGTAAGCTGTTGAGATGCTTGCTATATGTACAGTTCTTGGAGACAAATGTCAATACTGTAGTTGGGGGAGTAGGATTACCAGTGAGTGAGTATTTACAGTGGCCATGCTATGCTAAGAGTGGCCTATTGGATGGTTCTAGGGAAGGTTTGCTATAACAATACCCCTGGTAACAAGGTAGTGGGTATGTGCTTGATAAGTGTAATAGCCATTCCTGATGATGATGAAGAGAGGGATCAATGATATAGTGATGAGGATGATATTGCCAATGACTAAATGAGGATCCAGAGTGATGAGTTTATGATGTCTTAGTGATGCTTAGAGTGACTTTAGAGATCTTAGACTTAGTTCTTAGGAGTAAAGTGAGTTTGTAGCAGGCTTAGGTCAAGTGCAATAAAGGAGAATCCCTAGATTGTGAAGTTGACAAGACTGGGGTTTAAGACCACCAGTCATTCAACTACTTATAGTGCTAAAGATAGTGCAAGTAAATAAGGTTCATGGATCAATGATGATTGTGCAGCAATCAATAAAGTCACATGACTGAAGATGCATGTGCTGTGGTGGGGTGATGGCAAAATCTCCAATCACAACCACAACAATGTTGGATCTTATCTTATCTTATCTTATCTTATCAGATCCTGTTATCGCTTATCTCTCCCTCTAGACACCTGTGGCCCACACTGTTTTAAGTGTGGTCTGTGTGTGATCTCAGTTTGTATATCAGTAGTTGTATAGCATCTTAATATGACAAGCAGACATCTCCTTCTTTCTTGTGTGCCCTGTCTGCACTGGTCCCTACTGCCCATCCACTTCTATACCCTCCTTTGGTGCTCCTATTATGGAGTGGCCCCTTCTCTTCTTAGTTGTCTCTTTCTCCACCCTCATCTTGGGCATGACCATTGCCCTCATTGTCTATCACCATCTCCTGCTGTGCATCTGGACCATCCTCCCCTTCTGATTGTGTCCTGTCACCTTCACTGCTGCACCAAGTCTACCTGTGCAACAAACAATTGCTGAGGGGTGTGAATTGTAAGATCCTCTAGACACCAAAAGAGTGATTTATGTATGCACAGGCTATGGAAGATGACAGTGGCAATAATGAATAACATTGAGAATATGTAGGAGACTGCTAAGAGCCAGAGAGTTAGGGGCAGGTGCATGTCTGCAGTGGAGTAGAGGGTGATTGCAAGTGCAGTAGTGGCAATGCAACGTGGTTTAAGTATGCTGCAGGGAAGATGAAGGGGTTGAAGAATAAGATATGGGAAGCACTCACTCAGATATGTAGTAAGATGTCTGAGGAGATTGTATTGTAGGAGTCCTATCTTATATAGTGAAAGTAAGGTAGAGTTGGGGCAGAGTGTAAACAACAAGTACAACAACTACCATATGTGAAGGGACATGTGTCATCTGGAGTGAGTGGTGGAGTGAGAATGTGCTCGGAGGTGTAAGTAGTCTGAGGAGATGAAGTATGTGGTGAAGTGTAATATGTACATATGACATGTAAGAGGTGTGTGTGGTGGGAGGAGGTTAAGCTGAATGAAATTGTAGTAATACACATACTTAACAATTTAGTAGTTTAGTACAGATAGGGTGATGATGTGATGTGATTGGGCAATAATGAAGAAATGCAATGGAAATGCAATACTGTAAGCTGCAATATAGAATATGATGCAATACTGTAAGCTGCAATATAGAATGTGATGCAATACAATGGAGAATGCAATGCAATAATAGACATGACCTATGAGGAATGAGCACTTTCTTGGTAGTGAGACAGAGGGAAGAGTGGAACACACTTTTTGCTAAGAGTGGTGATGAGCATCACATGCACATAATGCCAGAAAATGACCATCAGTGACACCAGGTGAACACAGTGACATTAATATGCTGCATGCAACAATCATCCACTGTTGCATCAATTGCCCATTTACTTAGGGATCAGAAAACAATACTGGGTTTGGCTGATGAGGAGCAAGGCTGATAGGATGAATAGGCTGAGGTGTAGTCCATGTTGAACATCTACTGTATGTCATTGATATATCTCTTACTCCTCTTTTTCATTTGGCTTCCACTTCCACCTCATCATTACACACTTTTACATACTTTTGACACATTACTCATTCCCCATTTCCTTTCACATCCCCACACCACTTATACTCCAGACGATGCATGTCCTACTCACTTTTGGGCATCTTTGTACTCTAGGATTGCATCTCCACTTTAACTATATTCACCACTACTATATAAGATGCACTATATGTGCCACATATCCTCAGTAGTTGTCTTACTACAACACTGACTTTCCCTCTTGTGTTGTGGCACTATCCTCACTGCCCACACCTGACATACTTGCTGCAGTTATGCTGCCTCTACTATCCCTATGCAGGGAATACATGAACTTGCTACTCTTGCTTGTAGTTGTCTGCCATAACCTGCACGAACAGTCCAGGCCCACCAAAGTAACCATGGAGGCATGAGTTGCAAAGTCAGCATTTGGTGTGATTGGCACTATTCCTCTTTTGCTCATCCACTATAGTATGACACTTTATTCACTTGTGTCCAGACCCCACTTCATTTCATATATTCCTATGATTGACCCTGCACTGTAAATTTTCTGTTTTGTTTTGTTGTGCTCCAGCCTTGGAGCTAGACTTGTATTTAGATAGCACATCGTCAACCAGAACCAGCAGATTTCCCCTGCCTGTGATTTGACTTCTCTTCCCTGTCCAAGCCCATTTGCAAAAAAGTGCATTCTGATCTTCCCTCCACATATCTCACTATCAAGAAAGTGCATGTTCCTTGTAGGTCACATCTATTATTGCATTGCATTCTCCTTATCTCATCATATCACCTGTTTGTTGCCCAAATCACATTCCCTTTTATTGCCCTAGTTGTGTCACACTATTGTGTATATTGCTCTTAACTACTAACTCTCCATACCTTGGTGTCTAGAGAATCTTAAGACTTGCACCCTTCAGCCTAGCACAGCACATATCAGTAGCCTATTGGACAGTCTTAGGGAAAGTTTGCTATAACTATACCCCTGGTAACAAGATAGTTGGTATGTGCTTGAGCAGCATAACAAATGTTTCTGATGACAATGAAGAGTGGGATCAATGAAATAGCAATGAGGATGATACCACTGATGACTAAATGAGGATCCAGAGTGATGAGTTTAGGATGTCTTAGTGACACTTAGAGTGACTTTTAGAGATCTTAGACTGAGTTTTTTGAGGTGAGGCAAGTTTGTTAATGAGCTTAAGTCAAGTGCAGTAGAGGAGAGTCCCTAGATTGTGAAGTTGACAAGACTGGGGTGTAAGATGGTAGTTGCTAAGAGTGGCCTATTGGATGGTCTTAGGGAAAGTCTATATTGATATTCCTGGTAACTGGGGTTGTAATGTGCGTTTGATGCACGTAATAGAGTTTCCTAATGGCGATGGAGAATGGGATTAATGATATCGAGATAAGGATGATACCACCAATAACAAGGCGAAGATCCAGAGTGACGAGTGTAAGATGTCTTAGTGACGTCTAGTGACTTAGAGTTCTTAGACTTTGTTCTTAGAGAGAGTGAAGCGAGTTTGTAACGAACTTAAATCAAGCGCAGTGTAAGGAGAATCCCTAGATTGCGAAGTTGACAAGACTGGGGTTTAAGACCGCCAGTCTGTCAACTATTTATACAAAACTAGCGATCTAACTATAGTACAGTTACACAGTAAAGTGCAGTAAGTAAACGATAATGCGCAGTAATGCGCAGTAAGTATGCATCCATGTGATATAGGTGGCTCAGCCACAAGCGTGAAACGAACATGAGATAAAGAAAGGTAAATAATGACGAGAAAAGAGAGTCCTTGCTAATTGTATAGTAATAGTCCTTAGCAAGTAAATGTTATAATAAATAAAAGAAAGATAAAAGAGAAAAAGATAAGTCTAGTATAGTACCTGGAGCTATGCTCACACTTAAGTATGTGAATACTTAAGTACTATAAAAGAGAAAAAGAAATATAAGTCCTTACTAAGTAAAGTGGAGCTAAGCTCACACTTGTAGTAATAATACTACACTTTACTATAGTAAGTAAGATAAAAGAAAAGAAAAAGAAAAAGAAAACACGTTACAAGGTGCCAAAGCAAGTGCCTCGTAACAGTAGTCCCACATATACCATAAGGGAGACTGGTGTGCACTAGACTAAGGATCACTCCAAAGAATAGGATTTGCCAGCCATATCAAGCTGGAGTATATTTGCTATACTATAGCTACCTATATACTCTAAGGAACTGTGCACAGACCAGCACAGTAATCTAGGGCAGGTAGACTACAGTAAGTACCTGCAAAATTGGCTTGGACAAGAGAGAGAAGTCAAATCATGGGTGGGGGAAATCTATTCTTTTCTGATAGATGATATGCCATTTAAATACAAGTCTGGCTCCAGGACTGGAGCACAACAAAACAAAACAGAAAATTTACAATGTAGGGTCAACCATAGGGATATTTGCAATGAGGTGGAGTCTGGATGCAAATGATTAAAATATCATGCTATGTGGATGAGTGAAATAGGAAAAGTGCCAATTGCACCAAATGCTGACTTGTGACTCATGACTCCATGGACTGCATCTTGGCCTATATATCTCATCAATCCTGCTCCTTGTTGGCTGAACCCAGTCCTTGTTACGAGGCACTTGCTTTGGCACCTCATAACACGTTTTCTTTTTCTTTTTCTTTTCTTTTATCTTACTTACTATAGTAAAGTGTAGTATTATTACTACAAGTGTGAGCTTAGCTCCACTTTACTTAGTAAGGACTTATATTTCTTTTTCTCTTTTATAGTACTTAAGTATTCACATACTTAAGTGTGAGCATAGCTCCAGGTACTATACTAGACTTATCTTTTTCTCTTTTATCTTTCTTTTATTTATTATAACATTTACTTGCTAAGGACTATTACTATACAATTAGCAAGGACTCTCTTTTCTCGTCATTATTTACCTTTCTTTATCTCATGTTCATTTCACGCTTGTGGCTGAGCCACCTATATCACATGGATGCGTACTTACTGCGCATTACTGCGCATTATCGTTTACTTACTGCACTTTACTGTGTAACTGTACTATAGTTAGATCGCTAGTTTTGTATAAATAGTTGACAGACTGGCGGTCTTAAACCCCAGTCTTGTCAACTTCGCAATCTAGGGATTCTCCTTACACTGCGCTTGATTTAAGCTCGTTACAAACTTGCTTCACTCTCTCTAAGAACAAAGTCTAAGAACTCTAAGTCACTAGACGTCACTAAGACATCTTACACTTGTCACTCTGGATCTTCGCCTCGTTATTGGTGGTATCATCCTTATCTCGATATCATTAATCCCATTCTCCATCGCCATTAGGAAACTCTATTACGTGCATCAAACGCACATTACAACCCCAGTTACCAGGAATATCAATATAGACTTTCCCTAAGACTGTCCAATAGGCCGCTCTTAGCAGTCCTATAGTCTGACACCTAAACCAATGCATGATTGATGTGACTGCAGGTGATTGTCATGTGTGGTGTGTTAATGTTGCTGTGTTCACCTGATGTCACTGATGGTTGTTTTCCAGCATTATGTGCACATGATGCTCATTAGCATAGTGGCTCAGCCACAAGCATGAAATGAATGCAAGATAAACAAAGATAAATAAAGATGAGTCCTTGCTAATTGTATAGTAATAGTCCTTAGCAAGTAGATGTAGATAAATAAAGAAAGATAAAAAGGAAAGATAAGTCTTCTATAGTATTTGGAGTAAAACTCACAGCTTAGTATGTAAATACTGTAATACTATAAAGGAAGAGATAGAATCCTTACTATAAGTGTGAGCTAGGCTCAAGCTGTAGTTAATACTACACTTATAGTAAGTAAGATAAAAAGAAAAAAGAAAAACAAGTCTGTTATGAGGTTCCAAAGCAAGTGCCTCATAACACTAGGATGGTGATGTTGTCAACATAAAGAACAATGATGAGTGGTTTTGATGAGGAGGTGGATACATATATCCCTGAATCAGAGAGGGTGCAGGTGAAGGAGAGGTCAAGAAGGGAGCCATGCATTTTGTGGTGCCATTGTCAAGATGCCTGCTTCAAACCATAGATGGCTTTTGAGAGTCAACATACCTTTCCCTCTGTGCCTGGGATGACAAAGCTGTGGGGCTATATTTCTTCATCTAGGTCCCCATTAAGAAAAGCAGACTTGACATCTGTGGAATGAACCTCCCAATCTTCAAGGGCAGTGATGGCTAAGAGGGTGTGGAATGATTCAAAATGTGTGACTGGGAAGAAGTTTTTAGTGTGATTGATGCCATGTATTTGTGCATACCCTTTAGCAATGAGTTGCACCTTGTATTGTCCATCTGCCTTTTGCTTGAAGACCCACTTGTTACCTACTAGGTTGTGGCATGGAGGGAGGTCAACAAGGTCCCATGTGTGGAGGTTGCATAAGGAACTGAGTTCCTCTTGACAAGCAGAGTGCCAGGAGTTGGCATCTGTGCTGGAGAGAGCCTGCTTCAGTGTGAGTGGGTCATGTGAGATGGCATGGGAAAGGATGGCAGAGATCAAGGGGCCACCTTGAGGTGTAGCAAAAACATTGCCATTGCTGTCACCAGTCCCCCCTTCACCAAGGATGTCAGCAAACTCCTGGGGGCCATAGGTGCTGTCATGGAAGTGGGCAGGCCTGTGCATGAGCCATTGAGAGTGCTGAACAATAGGCACATCATCATTGATGAGATGGGCATGGACCTGCTGATGACCCAGGGACAGCAGTTCAGGACAATGCCAGTCAGGCACAGAAGATGGCACAGCACACTCCATGTGAACAGTGTGGTGAGCACAAACATGAGGAGGCATAGCAGCAGGAGCAGGGGTCCAAGGAGGCATGACCAGCCTGTGAGGCCAATGCTAGACATTGAGGCTGAACAACTGAGCAAAGCTAAAACAAAAGGACAATCATGCTTCAAAGGCTAGTGGATATCCCATATGATCAGAACTGGGGATAAAACACTAAGTGGACTACTGTATATATAGTACCCTGAAGAGAGCACAGACTATGCAGTACAGTATAGGGCAGGAGAACAAGAAAGTAAGGTAATGATATCATACCTAATAATAGAAGGGATGTGTAAGTGCTGACTGAGGCTCCACAGTAACTGTGGGAGTGATTAGTGATACTCTGCAGCAGGTGTGAGAAGGATTGGTGAGCATCCACAGTAACAGTGAGAAAATGAGTCATAACTAAATATAGAACAGGCTGATTGGAGATCAGACAACATGCACATCATCAGCTGATAAAGATGAATAAGAGGAATACATGACTGTGAGAATCACTTTGGTAGATCAGGAGTGATTGTAAGATCTATGATGGTAAATACATAAGAAAAATAGGAAAGATGATGAGAAAAATAAAGGAAATAATAGTGGCCTGACACAGCCCCTCATCAGGAGTGGCCAGCACAGGGCAGTCCAGAGGCACAGCATCCACAACATTGCCCCCAGGGGCTGGCACAGCAGATGTCAGAGGTACAACAACAGGAGAAGCAGCACCTGCAGGACTGTCTGGTGCATCAACACCATTGTCACTGAAGGAGCCATCAGAGGAGCTGTCACTATTGTCAGCATCATCATCAGAGTCCAGTGAGGGTAGCACAGGTGGTGCAGGCAGATAAAGGTCAAACACTGTAGGGGCAGCAACAGCACCAAGGGCTGGGAAGGCATCCTGAAATACCACATCATGGCTGGTCACAGTGCAATGGGCAAGACAATCAAAAGAAACCCAGCCTTTTGACCCAGACTCATAACCAACAAAGGTGAGCAGTTGAGACCTGGCATCCAGCTTACCACACTGATGGTCTGGTGTCTTAACCCAGGCATAGCATCCAAAAATGCAAAGATGAGAGACATCAGGCAGAGATGCAGAAGGTTTCCAATGCACAGAAGGAGTTTGCCAACCAAAATGATGCACCAGGGAGAGATTGTAGGTGTGGACAGCTGTGTGAGTGGTGAACTCCCAAAAACTGGGTGACAGACCCACATGATGAAGAAGAGACAGCATGTGCTAAGAGCAGCCTATTGGATGGTCTGATACAATAATACCCCTGGTAACAAGGTAGTTGATACACATTTGATAGGTGTAGTAGCCATTCCTGATGACAATGAAAAGAGGGATCAACAAGATAGTGATGAGGATGATACCACCAATGACTAAACCAGGATCCAGTGTGACAAATTTAAGATATCTTAGCAATTGTTAAATGACTTTAGAGATCTTAGACTTAGTTCTTAGAAGTGAAGTGAGTTTGTAGTGAGCTTAGATCAAGCACAGTATAGGAGAATCCCTAGATTGTGAAGTTGACAAGACTGGGGTTTAAGACCACCAGTCTTTCAACTACTTATACAAATCCAGAGTGCTACAGATAGTACAGTATATAAGGTTCATGGATCAACGATGATTGTGCAGCAATCAATAAAGTCACATGACTTAGGATGTGGCTATGAATATAGTAAGTGGCTCAGCCACAGGCACAAAATGAACAAGAGGTAAACAAAAGTAAATAAAGGTGAGAAAGGAGAGTCCTTGCTAATTGTATAATGATAGTCCTTAGCAAGTAAATGTAGATAAATAAAGAAAGATAAAAGGAAGGAAAAGATAAGTCTAGTATAGTACTTGGAGCTAAGCTCACACTTAAGTATGTAAATACTTAAGTACTATAATAAAGAAAAGAATTAAGTCCTTACTAAGTAAAGTGGAGCTAAGCTCACACTTGTAGTAATAATACTACACTTTACTAGTAAGTAAGAAAAAGAGAAAAAGAAAAAGAAACAAAGAAAACTGTTATGAGGTGCCTAGGCAAGTGCCTCATAACAGCATGTGGTCCAGGATAGAGTAGTTTCATCACTCAGCATGGCCATTCTGCTGCAGGGAGTAAGGGATGGTTTGTTGATGAGGGATACTATGATCCCCCAGCAGAGTAGCAACAGAGGCATTCACATATTCCCTGCCATGGTCCATACACAGAGAATTGGGCCAGCATCCAAAGATGTTGTGTGCACATGTGAGATAGTGTTCAAGGGTGGTGGACAACTGATTCTTGTGTTGCAGAGGGTAAACCACACCAAACCCAGAGAAGTTGTCCAGGAAGGTGGCAAAGTAGAGGTTTGCAGACCTGATAGACACAGTGCTGACAGGCCCAACCAGATCTGAATGGATCAGGCTGAGCACTTCAGTGGCACATGAATGGGAGAGGCAGAAGGAGGGCTGAGGAAGCTTTCCCAAGAGGCAACCTGTGCACAGTGAGGACTCAGGTGCACCAGTTGATGGGGAAAACTGCAAGGGTTGTATTCTGGTAATGATGGCTTCTGAGAGGTGTCCAAGATGCTCATGCCAGAGGTGAAAATGTACACACAGGTTTGGGCAAGCAATGACAAACCATACAATTGATACAATGAGTGTAAGTGTATCCCTGATGTTATGAGGCACTTGCTTAGGCACCTTGTAATGGTTTTCTTTTTCTTCTCTCTTTTTTCTGTTTTGTTATATCTTACTTACTATAAGTGTAGTATTAACTCTGGCTTGAGCTTAGCTCATACTTATAGTAAGAACACTATATCTTTCTTTATTTTATGCACATTTACTTGCTAAGGACTATCACTACACAATTAGCAAGGACTTGCCTTTCTCATCTCTATTTACTTTTGTTTACCTCAATTCATTTTGTGCTTGTGGCTGAGCCACTTACTATATCCATGGACACATCTTAGGTCATGTGACTTCATTGATTGCTGTGCAATCTCATTGATCCATAAACTTTATTTTACTTGTACTATCTTTAGAACTCTGGTTTTGTGTAAGTAGTTGAAAGACTGGCAGTCTTAAACCCCAGTCTTGTCAACTTTGCAATCTAGGGATTCTCCTATATTGTGCTTGACCTAAGCTCGCTACAATCTCACTTGACTCATTAAGAACTAAGTCTAAGATCTCTAAAGTCACTCTTAGTGTCACTAAGACATCTTAGACTTATCACTCTGGATCCTTGTTTAGTCATCAGTGGTATCATCCTCATCACTATCTCATTGATCCCACTCTTTATCATCATCAGGAATGTTTACTACACTTATCAAGTGCATACAAATTACCTTGTTACCAGGGGTATAGTGGTCACAAACTTTCCCTAAGACCATCCAATAGGCTGCTCTTAGCAGAAAGTTCATCACTGTGGACACCAGTCAGCATTTACACAGCCTCTCTTTCTATTGGTTGTTATTATTAGCATTACTGTGTGGCCTTTACTATTTCATTTGCATGCCCTACAGTATGCTACTATATATACTCTACAACTCCTAGCAATATTCCCCAGTTCTAATTGTTGATGATTATATAATGACTAAGTTGTAAGCACAGATATGAGCCAACTACAAGTAGGAAGACACAGGTGGTGTAAGTGGTGGTGAGGACATGGTGGTAAGTGGTGTGCTCTAGGGCACAGAGTAGGGAGACATGGTATGACATATTGTATAATGCCATAGAGTTGTAAGAAAGTAGGGGGCATAGTATAAGTAGTGTGCACTGAACTGAGTTCAGGCAGAGTGTAAACACAGGATTGTATGTGGGCGTGTAGTACGTGCTACACAAACGTGGTATAGTGATGTAAGTGGGGCTAGAACATGTTAGTGTGTTAAGTAAGTAGTAGAACATGCGTCAGTAAGGACATAAAGAAGGCGTATAAGTGATGAGTATAGTGAAGCTGAACAGATACCATCAATATTTCCAACATAAGTCACTCTTTCCTTTTTCATCTTGCTACTGTACACATACATATACCACCATATACATACATACACACTTCAAGTTGCATCCTCTGTTCTGGTCCATGTACCACTACCCTTACCATAAGTAGAGTACAACATCCCTATGTATAAATAAGAACTCAGTCAAGTTCTATCTCACACATGGCCTGTGCTCAACAAGTTATGGGCCCTGCCCAGGCCATCTGCATCTGCATACTCCTCACTCTCATCCTTCTGTTTTCACTCATAAACTCCCACTCCTATGTCCTACTCTCCATCCTATTTGCCTACCTTATCCCCCTCTTCACACTCCACCTCCATTCCCAAAATTAACATCACTCTGGAGGGAGTGGACAATTACAAGCAATGGGCAAACATTGTGAAGTCAGCTCTAATTATCATGGGGATATGGTATACAATTTCAGAGCCTCATGTCACTCCTATCATGCATACTGTCAACATTAAAGGTGGCCTTCCCTACAGCAGATCTCCAACATAGACAAGGTCACTACCTGGGAAAATGATAACAATGTCACAAAAGCTGTCATCTTGATGAACTGTTGTACTCAGCCAACAGCCATGATAGCCAGTGACTCCATGACCATATGTCATGCATGGGACAGCCTCCAAGATGTTTACAGGAAGCAAACAGTCATAACTGCATTCATTGATTTTCAGTCTCTCTTCACCAGCAAATATGATTTGCACTCACCATTGACACCCCAAATCAATACCCTCATCATCACACAAGATCCCCTTTCCACCTCCAGTGTTGACATCAGTGAGTGAAACATGTGTTTTTTACTTCTCCATGCCCTACCACCTCCTTCACCTCACCTCCTCCAACATCTCCAGTCTCTCCATCAGCAACATTTGTGGGTGCATTCTGGACAAAGAGGCATGGACCATACTTTGCTCTGCCCTCTCCACATTCCAACAGACTACGTCCTCTTCTGGCTGCCACAATGGCACCTTCTGCACTCACTGCAAACACTGCAACCATACTATTGAGACTTGTTTGACATTGCATGGGATGCTGGACCATGTGAAGCTCAGGTTAGAGAAGGAAAAGGAGTGGGACAAGAAGCTGCCAGACTTGGGGGGGTTACTACTTTGAATCATCTGTCATCCACATTGTCTGCTGCTGCTTGATTAGATGCATGTTGCTATGCAGTCTCTGGCCTTTGGATGCTTGATTCTGGTTGTACAGATCACATCTCCCCTGACTGTACTAACTTTCACTCCTATGAATCTGTTAGCTTCCAGACTGTCACTGTCAGCAATTGCTCCACTATTGCATTCATAGGATGCAGAACAAGTGTACAGCAACACTTTCTGCCTGATGGGCACACCATCTCCCTTTCCCTCTCTGGTGTACTCCACATCCCTGCTGCATCTGGTCAATTCCTCTCTATCAGCAAGCTCAACCACCTCAGTTTCAGCATTTGCTACAAGAACAGGACATGTGCTATCTCTACAGCCAGACAAGTTTTTAGCATAGGACTGCTCAAGGATGGCACATACTGGTCATCACACTCTCAGGCTCCCTGCATCCATTTGTACATTTCCCCCAATATTCGCTGTTAGCTTTTTCTGTACATTCCTGCCTATTTCTGTTTGTCTCCCCACTCACTCTTTCTCACTCCACGTGTACTCTTTATGTACACATTACACCTCAAGTATACTGCATCTCCATGGACTACCCACATCAATCTGTGTACACTCACACTCCACTCTTCACTCCAGAATGACACACATCCCTCCCACTTATGGATACTCTTGTATTCCCTCACTTACACTCCACTCTAACTTTACATGTGGTTACTATATAAGATAGGCATCCTACTACATGACTTTCTCAGATGTCTTACCACTGTGTCTGAGTAAGTTTTTCCTTACATTATCTCATTCTTGCCCTCATACTCCCCTGCAGCTCTCTATCTCTCACTACTGCATGTGGCACCTACTGTGTGTTATTGCAGCAGTGCGCAGTGTGGTAGTTGACTAGGCTGGGTCATGTGAGCACAGGCTATGGCAGGCAGTGAGAACTGATATGATTGCAATGATATTGAGCAATGCGTCCCCATAGGGAAAGTCTATGGACAGCATGTCTGCAGAGGTAAGGATAGGTGTGGGCAGTTGGAGAGTGCCACGACACAAGTATGAGTGTCAGTGTTGTTGTAAGACAACCACTCAGCGTATGTACTAACCTGCAGAGGTAAGGATAGGTGTGGGCAATTGGAGAGTGCCACGATGCAAGTATGAGTGCTGCAGGTAGTGATGAGAAAGTGGATAAGATGGTGAATTGGAGTACTCACTCAGTGTTGTTGTAAGACAGCCACTGAGGGTATGTAGCATATATAGAGCATCTTATATAGTGAATGAAGAGGAAGGTTGGGGTGGAGAGTGGATCCTAAAGTACAAGGATAACTAAATGTGTGGAGGACACGTGTTGTCCAGAGTAAATGTGGAGTGGGAGAAGGGAAGGTGGTTGATGATGTAAATAGTATGTGATGATGTGTAAGTGATGGTTGTGATGAAGTGGGGGTGTGCTGGACGAAAGAAAGAAAGATGAGGAATGTGTTGGCAACATATAATGGATATTTAACAGGTCACTCTACTCAAAGAGGACTAAAGGGCGATGGTGGGTAGAAGCTAGGCAACAGCCCAAGTAAGAGGAAAGCCAACATCAAGATTGCAAAGTAAAGGTAAACAAGGAGTGTAGCACTATCCATGATGAGGGGAGTGGGTAAGTAGCTGACTGAAGATCAATGTCCCTTGTATGGTACTTATGTACTATAGATGCCGGTGCACAGACCATGCTGATGTAAGTAGGTGTGGGGTGTGGGTGCTGGGGTGAAGAGCAAATCATGTCAACACTGTGTCCACATATATTCTTGTCACTGCAGCTCATGTTAGCTGCCTTCCCCCCATTCAGGTGCTAAGAGCAGCCTATTGGATGGTCTTAGGGAAAGTTTGTGACCACTATACCCCTGGTAACAAGGTAATTTGTATGCACTTGATAAGTGTAATAAACATTCCTGATGATGATAAAGAGTGGGATCAATGAGATAGTGATGAGGATGATACCACTGATGACTAAACAAGGATCCAGAGTGATAAGTCTAAGATGTCTTAGTGACACTAAGAGTGACTTTAGAGATCTTAGACTTAGTTCTTAATGAGTCAAGTGAGATTGTAGCGAGCTTAGGTCAAGCACAGTATAGGAGAATCCCTAGATTGCAAAGTTGACAAGACTGGGGTTTAAGACTGCCAGTCTTTCAACTACTTACACAAAACCAGAGTTCTAAAGATAGTACAAGTAAAATAAAGTTTATGGATCAATGAGATTGCACAGCAATCAATGAAGTCACATGACTTAAGACATGTCCATGGATATAGTAAGTGGCTCAGCCACAAGTGCAAAATGAATGAGAGATAAACAAAGACAAACAAAGATGAAACAAGATGAGTCCTTGCTAATTGTATAGTAGTAGTCCTTAGCAAGTAAATGTTATAATAAATAAAGAAAAGATAAAAGGATAAAGAAGCTTTATAGTACTTGGAGTAAAACTCACAACTCAGTATGTAAATACTGTAGTACTATAAAGGAGGAAAGAATAGAGTCCTTACTATAAGTAGGAGCTAAGCTCAACAACTGTTGTTAATACAACACTTATAGTAAGAAAAGAATAAAAAGAGATAAAAGAAAAAAGAAAGAAAGAAACATGTTACAAGGTGCCAAAGCAAGTGCCTTGTAACACTTTCTTGCACTCTGTACTCTAACACACACTCTCAGCCACCATTACTTAATTGGTCTATGCACTGTCTGTACCTGTATTTATATCAGCTGCCTTGTCCCTAAACATTATTGACTCTAGTCACACTCTTTGTCTTCTACTCTCATGAACACCAGTTTACTGGCTGTTTTGCCTCATCTCTCACACATGCCTGCAGTCACAAGCCTCATCACCATGAGAGCTTATCACACAGTAACTGTGAGAATGATTGGTGATGCACTGCAGCAGGTGTGAGAGAGCTGAGTGACATCTGCAGTAAACATGAGAAATGAGTCATAAGTACTTTGTAACCAGGCTGATTGGAGATCAGCTGACATACACATCATTGGCTATAGAATCTGAACAAGATAGAAGAAATACTGAATAGATTGCTTCACTAGATCAAGAGTGGCAAGAGGATCTATGGTGATATAAATATAAGAAAAATATGGAAAATGTAGAGAAAAATTAGGGGAATAAAATGTGGCCTGACAAAGAGTGGCCTATTGGATGGTCTTAGGGATTCTGTGATTGGATGCTCCCAGCAACAAGATGGTTGACATGAACATGTTGGATACCAATGATAAGAGGGATTGATGAGACAACTATGAGAATGATTGCTCTGATGATTATTTGAGGATCCAGGATGACAAGTGTAGGATATGCTTAGTGACTTAGAGATCTTAGATCAAGCACTGTATAGGAAGAATCCCTGGATTACAAAGTTGACAAGACTAGGGTTTAAGACTACCAGGCTTGTCACTGTTATGAGGCACTTGCTTTGACACCTTGTAATGGGTCTTCCACCAGAACTTTTGCATCACCATCTGACTCATCCTGACTAATGTAATCCACATTCCTGCAGCCTTTGGATGCTTCCTATCCATCAGTAAACTCAACATGCTAGGGTTCACTGTTACATGTGCAAATTGGATGTGCACCATCTCCAGGAATGGTGTTGAATTCTGCCATGGGATGCTGCATGACAGTACCTGTTGAGTTGTTCTTGATGCTCCTATGTCATTGAACTCTATTTTTGCACCCTCCCTTCAGACTTGGCATGAGTGATTTGTGCATTTGTCTCTGCATGTTGTGTCATACTTCACCAATTGTCAGGTTTCTGGTTTCCATTGCCCAACCATGTCTCCTCCCCCCAACTCTGTTTGTCATGGCTGCACTGTTGGTAAGATGCCTCATACTGCCTTCCATCCCTCCTCCTCTCACACCTCACATGTCCTGGATTTGGTCCACTTGGACCTTGTTGGGCCAGTTGGGATGGCCTCCCTTGCTGGCAACCTCTACTTTGCATCCTTCCTAGACAATTTTTTGGGTTTCAGCATGATCTATCCTCTTTAGCAGAAAGACCAGCTGGATGCTGCCTTGTGCCACTATCTATCTTGGGCCAAAGTTCATTCCTCCTGCTGTCTGAAGGTCCTGCATACCAATTATGGTGGCAAGTACCTCAGGCATCACTCACCAGTGTACCATGCCCTACTCCCCACAACAGAATGGATGTGCCAAGTGTTGGAATCATATGGCCTTGGTCCATGGGTGTTATGAGGCACTTGCTTTGGCACCTCATGATGGTTTTCTTTTTTCTTTTTCTTTTTCTTCTTCCTGACTATTAGAGCATAGTTTTACTACAGCTGTGAGCATATCTCCACTCTATGTAGTAAGGACTCTATCTCTTTTCCCTTACAGTACTATAAGTCATCTTTTATTCTTTCTTTCTTTCTTTCTTTATTATAGCATTTACTTGCTCAGGACTATCACTATACAATTAGCAAGGACTCATCTTATCTTGTCTTTATTTTTCTTTGTTTACCTCTCATTCACTTCACACTTGTGGCTACTTACTTGTAGTTTATTATGGACATGACTCAGTCACATGATCTTGTTGATTGCTGTGCAATCATCTTTGATCTGTGAACCTTAATTACTTATATTATCTTTAGGACATCTCATTTTGTATAAATAGTTGCAAGACTGGTGGTCTTAAACCCTAGTCTTGTCAACTTAGCAATCTAGGGACTCTCCTATACTGCACTTGATCTAAGCTCACCTGCAGCTCACTTCATAAAACCCTCAGAACTAAAGTCTAAGATCTCTAAGTCACTAAACATCACTAAGACATCCTACACTCATCATCTTGGATCCTTATATAGTCATTTGAGCTATCATCCTCATCATTATTTCATTGATTCCTCTCTTCATTATCATCAGGAACATCTATATCAACTATGTCAATCATCTTGTTACCAGGAGCACTTCATCAACACATCCCTAAGACCATCCAATAGGCCACTCTTAGCAGCTATCTCAAGGGCACCCAGACTCATTGCCTTTGCTATGATGGCTCCTCTGGATCTAGCCTTGTCAGGTACTCAGATTCTGACTGGGCTGCAGACAAGGACAATGGAAAGTCTGTGGGAGCACACATGTTTCTGCTGGCAGGTGGTGCAATTTCCTGGCCCTCATGCAAACAGCATGTCATTTCACTATCATCAACTGAGGCTGAATACATGGCATTATCACAGGCTGCAGTGCAAGCCAGGTGGTTGAGGTTACTGTTGAGGAAAGGAGGGTTCAGACAGCAAGGGTTGATGGTGATCCATGGTGGCAACAAGGGCTCCATTGACATCACCAATAACCTGATCATGGGACATGGCTCAAAGCACATTGACATACAATTTCACTTCATTCATCAGTGTGTTGAAGATGGGTCTGTTACCTTACAATGTTTACCTTCACACCATACCACCACTGACACTCTCACATAGTCTCTTGCTGTACCTTTGTTCTCCTCCATCATTCCAATCTTGGTCTAACTGGTCCACATGTACAGCACAGGGGGGTGTCAAGCTAGGATATTCTTTGTCATCTTCTTTCCTCTTTAGTATTACTGTGACACACTCTCAGCCACAGTACTGCCTTGGTCTGTGCATGCATATCACCTGTATTTAATACCTGGACTCACAACCCTGTACAATATGCTCTCTTACATATGGCCTGTGTTTTACAATCATCAGAGCTCTAGAAGAATGGTGCTACTTTCTAGAAGGATCTCCTCACATCATTGAGATCCTATCTGACTACAAGAATCTAGAAGTGTTCAGGGATGCACAAAAACTCTCAAGAAGGCAAGCCTGATAGGCTTTATTCTTGACATGTTTCCATTTTTTGATAACTCATGCTGCTGGAATTCACACAGGAAAACCTGATTGACTATTGTGATGACTGGGTCATGATCAAGGACACAGTGATAATAAGTATATAGGATCAGGAGTATGGGGGGGGGAAAAGTTTGATGACATGGACCACAGGATGAATCTTCATTATCTTGGGTAATTTGAGGTGATATGTGTTGTTCAAAAGTACATCAAGTTCTTCATAAGGATCAAGACATTTGTGATCCAATTTCCTCATTGGTCTTCCTGTGTCAATATTTGTCACATCCAACCACACCTTGTCTCCAATCATGTAGACTGGTGTTTTGCAATGATGTTCACCATATATCTTCTGTTGCTTTCTTCAGTGCAATCTCTGCATCTCCACAAATATGTTTCAATCCTTTGATGAATTTGTTGACTGAATCAAAATGTGTGGAAGTATGATGTTCATGCCCTATATGAGGATTTTGTCCATAGTTCAGAATGAAAGGGGAGTACTTTGTGGAGGATTGAACTCAATTGTTGTATGAAAACTCTGCCATAGGTAACCAACTGACCCAATAATTCTGACAATGATTGATGAATATATGAATATATTGTTCAATTTCTTGATTAATCTGTTATATCCATCCATCAGTTTGAGGATGATAGGCTGTAGATGTAGCCATTTGAGTTCCCAATAGATGATTGAGTTTGCACATCATTTGAGATGCAAATTGAGGTCCCCTATCCAAAAGCACCTTCTCTGGAAGACCATGATGTTTCCAAACATGATCTTGTATAAGATGTGTGACTCCTTCTGCCATGACTATTTCTGTAGCCAGGATGGCATGGGTCATTTTTGTGAAATGATCAACTACCATAAGAATAGAATCATTACATTGACCTTCAGGTAATTTTAATAATGAGATTGGTGGAAATAACCTTCCAGGGATGTGAAGGGATTTCATTAGGCATCAACTCCCCTTGTGGTTTTTTAGGGAAGGTCTTCATCCTCTGGCATGAGTTGCATCCTTTGGCATACTTCTCCACATATGACATGAGATTAGGGAACCAGAAATACCTTCTGACAAGTTCCAATGTTTTCTTGTGCCCTGGATGTCCTACAATTGGCAAATCATGGCAGGACTTGAGTACTTTGGCATAACATGTCTCTGGAACATATAGTTTCCCATTGTAATAGAGTTATCAGCAAGCATGTCTGATGGGGACACAGTGGCTAGGTGATAGTGCCATGGCATGCAGTGTGCCAATCATAAAGATAAAGATGAGCAGTATCTGGAGGTAGAGGATGATGATGACAATGTGCTAAGAGTGGCCTATTGGATAGTCTTAGGGATTTGTGAATGAGATACTTGTGGACTTTTTTGTGCATCATATACTATTTTCATTTGGCTTCTCTCCTTGCTCACTCCACACTCACTCCACACATACTATTTACTCTACCACACATACACATTACACCCCATGCTCTTACATCTGTGGACTGCCCCACATCAACCTGCATACACTCACACACCACTTGTTACTCTGGGACAACATGTGTCCCCACTCTTTATAGCAGTTGTTGTACTCATTTATCTACACTCCACCTCAACTCTGCATACACATACTATATAAGATGGGCTCACTACTATACATCTCCTCAGATGTCTTCTACATAGTCTGAGTGAGTATTCCCCTCCATCTTATTTCTTCATTCACTTATCACATCCCTGCAGCATTCTTTCACCACATTGTGTTGCCTTACTGCATTCACATCTACTACTCTCTGCTGCAGGTCTGTCATACATCTCCTCAGACATCTTCTACATAGTCTGACATACTTTCACCATGTTGTGTCACCTTACTGTGTTCACATCCACTACTCTCTGCTGCAGCTCATGTCAGCTGCCTTCTCCCCATTTTGGGATACACTTACACTCATCATATCAATCATATTGTTTGTCATTGCTTGCCCAAACCTGTGCATACAGTACTCCTGGTAATGAGATAGTTGTAGTGAGCAACATAAATGTTCCTAGTAATGATGAGGGTTTGGATTAATGGGATGGTGATAAGAACAATTGCTCCAATGACTATACAAGGATCCAGATTGATGAGTGTAGGATGTCTTAGTGACTTAGAGATCTTAGACTTAGTTCTTAGAGTTTATGAAGTGAGAGGAAGGTAAACTTAGACCAAGCACAGTATAGGAGAATCCCTAGATTGCAAAGTTGACAAGACTGGGGTATAAGACTACCAGGCTTTCAATTACTTATACAAAACATAATGTCCCAAAGATGGTACAAGTAGTTAAAGTTCACAGATCAACAATGATTGCATAGCAATTAACAAGATCATGTGACTCAGGCACATCTATAGTGAGCTACATAAATGTAGCCACAAGTGTGAATGAAATGAGAGATAAATAAAGATGAGGTAAGATGAGTCCTTGCTAATTGTATAGTAGAAGTCCTTAGCAAGTAAATGTTATTATAAATGAAGGAAGAAAGAAAAGATAGAGATGCTTTACAGTACTTGGAGCTAAGCTCACAGCTGTAGTTAATACTACACTTATAGTAAGTAGGATAAAAAGAAATAGAAAAGCAAGAAACCCATTATGAGGTGCCTAGGCAAGTGCCTCATAACACAATGTCCATCCTGGAGAGAGAGAGTATATATATAAAGCAGAGAGCCACAGGCTCAGATGCAAATTGGGTAGTGAGTGTAGAGAAAGGACTAGTTGTCCACCTAAGTAACTATACATTGCTTGAGTACTACTATATATATGAAGACAGCTTGTGCACAGACCATGATGACAAAGAAGCATTGGGGGCAGGTGACAGACATGAGGAACATACCATAGTAATCTAACAAGAGTATCTTGTATTCATCTTCACACCACCTTGTGAATATCACCATTTTCCCCAAATCTGCATCTAGTTTGTCCCACATCTTGTAGTCATGGTTGTCCTTTTTATGTTCAACAATCATTTTAAGAGGAGGATGAATTGCTACAACTGAGATCTTATATTTGAAAAACCCCAGTTTTGGCAAGACTATGTTCTTGTTGTCATCCTCTACCCCCTTCTTATGGTCCAAACATTGTGAGAGGAGGTCAGGGTGAACATTGGAAGTGCCAGGGTGATGGACCATCTCATGGTTGAACCTAGACAAAAACATTGACCAATGAGCTTGACAGCAATTGAGTTTCTGCACCTGCATGAAATGCTCCAAATTCTTGTGATCCATGACCACACAAACAGGATGAATGGCTCCTTCAAGGTAATGATGCCATGCTTCCAAAGCACAGATGACAGCCAGCATCTGCTTGTTGTAGATGTCATATTTTTGTTCAGCAGGGGATAGACCCCTACTGAGATATGTAACTGGATGCCACTTGTTGTTGAGATAAAGTTGGGATAAGACAATGTCTGTAGCTATCAGCTTCAACCTTGAATTGACATTGTGCCTGAGGGAAAACAGGGACAGGTTCAGAACAGATTGCCCCTTGTAAATGTGTGAAGGTGAGTTGCTGAGCTTCATTCCAGTGCCACTTGATGTCCTTCTGCATAAGTTCATTCAAGTGTCTGGCAATGAAGTGGCAGTATAAGTTGCAGAATCCTAGGAACAAGTGTACATAATGAAGGTTTTGTGGAATTGGCCACTCCTTGATACCCTGAACCTTGACTGGGTCCATCTCAATCTTGTCAAAAGAGATCTTGAGACCAAGGAAGTTGACTTCCATCTTTTCAATCCCACATTTCTCTGGTTTGAGATAATGTTTGTTTTTGGTGAGTATTTGCAAGATTTCATGAGTGACCTTCTGATGTTCCTTGAATGTGGCAGTAAAGATGAGGATGTCATCAATATAAATCACCACAATGCCTCTAGAAATAAGACCATGGAAAAGGTGGTTCATCATTGTCTGGAATGTGGCAGGGCTATTGCAGAGACCAAAGAACATGACCAAAGGTTTGAATAAACCCTTGTTAGTGACAAAGGCTGCCTTCCATTCATCATCTTCTTTGATCCTGATGTTGTTATATCCCTGATGTACATCCATCTTGGTGAAATACCACACTCCTTGAACATGATCAATAAGTTCAGAAATGAGGGGAAGTCGATAGCTATTTTTGATCATTATATCATTGAGCTTATGATAATCTTGAACAGGATGCAAATCCCCAGAATTCTTCTTGATAAAGAAGAAGAGTAATGCCATAGGAGATTCAGATGAACAGATATGAGGTTTTCATTGATGAAAGCTTCCTACTGTTCTGTTCATCCAAAGAGAGGTTATAAACTTTACCAGCAGAAGGTTTTGTGCCTGGTTTAAGTTATATTGCATGATACTGCTAAGAGTGGCCTGTTGGATGGTCTTAGGGATTGCTCAATGTAGTGCTCCTGGTAATGAGATTGTTGTAATAGGCAATGTAAACATTCCTAGTGATGATGAAGAGAGGGATCAATGAGATAGTGATGAGGATGATACTGTCAATGACTGAATGAGGATCCAGGGTGACAGGTTTAGGATGTCTTTAGTGACACTTAGTGACTTAGAGATCTTAGACTTAGTTTTTTGGGTTTATGAAGTGAGATGAGGGTGAGCTTAGATCAAGTGCAGTGTAGGAGAATACCTAGATTGCAAAGTTGACAAGACTGGGGTAAGACCACCAGGCTTGCAACTACTTATACAAACCAAGACATCCTAACAATAGTACAAGTAGTTAAAGTTCACAGATCAATAACGATTGCACAGCAATCAACAAGATCATGTGACTGAATCATGTCCATAGTAAACTACAAGTAAGTAGCCACAAGTGTGAGTGAAATAAGGGAATAAACAAGGATAGATACAGGTGAAAATAGGATGAGTCCTTGCTAATTGTATAATGATAGTCCTTGACAAGTAAGTGCGAAATAAATAAAAGGAATAGATGCCTTATAGTACTTGAAGTTGAACTCACAGCTTAGTAAGTAAATACTATAGTACTATAAGGGAATAGAGTGGAGCTATGCTCATGCTGTAATAGATACTACACTCTATAAGTAAGATAACAACAAATAATAAAAGAAAAAGAAAAAAAGAAAACTGTTATGAGGTGCCTAAGGAAGTACCTCATAACAGATACCCTGGATGTCAGGCCACTGTTATTTCTCTTATTTTTCTTTTCATTTTTCCTATTTTTCTTATGTCTCTATTGTGACAGATCTTACAATTGTGACAGATCTATCAAAGCAATTCTCATGGTCATGCATTCATCTTGTTTGTCTTTATCAGCTGATGATGTGCCAGTTGTCCAATCTCTGATTGGCCCACTTACAAAGTACTTATGACTCTTTTTCTCACTGTTACTGTGGAGGCTCACTCAGCTTTCTCATGACTGCTGCAGAGTATCACTAATTATTCTCACACTTACTGCAGACATCAGTCATCCTCCTTTTGATTGGTTGTTATTATTATCGCCACTGTGCAGCCTTTGCTAGTTCACATGCCTGCCATAGAGTACAGTACTATATATACTATACAAATCCCAGTGTTTATTCCCCAGTTCTGATCATCTGGGATATCTGCTAGTTGAAGTGCAATTGTCCTTTTGTTTTAGTCTTTTCCTCAGTTGTTTGGCTTTGACATTGTGTTGACCTCACACTGGACACCTAGGAGGAAGTTCATTGATGCCCATTTATCAAATACTTATTTGAAATGATGATAGGCTTTTGGAATGATGTCTTTGAATGTTTTCTTTAACTTCTTCTTTTCAGCCTCAATTACTACATCATGACTGATTCTGGATTGCTGTATCCATCTCTGTTTGATCTATCATCACCATAAGAATCCTATCACGACCTTCAGCTTAAATCCTCTCTTCAGCTTCTTGTTGTATCTTGTGACTTTGCTGCTTCATCAACTTCTTATTTGGCTTCATACTTGACAATTAGCTGTGAGATGTACTTCACACCTGCAAGGGCAGCTGATGAAATGTATTTTTCTTCATTGAATCAATAGCATACTCAGTTATAAAACAAGAACACTGTGTTGCAATTAAGACATCAAACATGTACAACTCAATGTTGTGGTGAGGGTCTAAATTAAAAGCAAGCTTTTGATTGGTTCCAAGAGTGCAAAGAACTGGGGGAAGGGGAAGGTGATGCTGATAAAAATGCCACAAGGTATTTACTGTCAGGTCACACTTGTGCCTCTCATTTATATTCCCTTTTACTTTTACCTTTACTTTCTTTTATGTTTCTCTTGATTAGATATGATTAGATCATCTTATCTTCCTTTGTACTGATCTTATCATATTTTACATCACTTACTGTCATTGCAGTCCAGGCTATTCTAGATGGGCCAGTTCTCATGGATGCTGTGCATCCCTATTTCTGTAGCTGTGGTCTTGTACCATCTGACCTGCCCTTAGTCTACTGCACTGGTCCATGTGTGCTTTAGAGTACTATAAGTAGCTCAGTAGTATAGAGAATAGACCCCAGCTTGATATAGCTGGATTATCCTTTCTTTTGGTTTATCCTTAAGAGTGTGCCTGGCTTCCCATCAGGGATATGTAGGACTGCATTTTACATTTACCAATAACTTGGGTGGATAATGAAGACAATGAGTATGGGGTCTCAAATGTCACTCAGCAGAACAAGGGTTGGGGAAAAGATGAAATGGAAAGCATTGAAAGTGAGTGTGCCCTTGTTCTGTATGTGCAGGCTATGGCAAACAACAGCAAAGAGATGACACATGATGTTTAGGGTTAGAAACAGAGCAGGCCCAAAGGGCAACAGTCATGCAGTCATGAAGGGCTGCAGTGAGAGACAAGAGTGAGTGCAGTATGGTGACACAATGTAGTAGAGGAGCACTGCAGAGAATTAAGAAAGGTGGGAGAGTGGAGTACTTACTCAGACAGTGTGAAAGACATCTGAGTAATTGTAGTGTAGGGGGACCATCTTAAGTAGTGTCCACAGTGTAGATTGGAGTGGAGAGTAGAATGTGAGATACAAGGACTACCAAAGAGGGGTGATGTGTGTCATATTGGAGTGTAGTGTGGAGTGCAAGTGTACACAGGAGAGCTGTGGGTAGTCCACAGAGGTGAGGGTTGATGAGAAAGTAGGTCTGTATTGTGTATGTAAGGAGTATGTGTGTAGGTGTGTAGATGGGAAAGCTGAACAAAGATATAGAGAATGTTCAAAATATTTAATATTTTCTAGATGCTGTATTACAATAGAGGCATGCCAGGCACAAAGATGACAGCAAAGATGAAGGTGTGATACTACAGGATGATGAGGTGGAAGAAAAGTGTAAAAATCTATGTCTACTCCTCCATCAAGCAGTCATTGAGTCCTTGAGTGGGTTCAAGAGCAGTGTGTAAATGGGTGTACTGTGCTCTTAGTTGTTTGCCAGTAAGAGGCCTGATCTTGCTAAGAGCAGCCTATTGGATGGTCTTAGGGATTCATTGACAATGTACTCCTGGTAATGAGATTATTGTAGTAAGCAATGTAAATGTTCCTGGTGACAATGAAGATTGGAATCAATGAGATAGTGATAAGAATGATAGCTCTGATGACTATACAAGGATCCAGAGTGACAAGCATAGGATGTCTTAGCAACACTTAGTGACTTAGAGATCTTAGACTTAGCTCTTAAGGTCTATGAAGTGAGATGAAAGCAAGCTTAGATCAAGTGCAGTGTAGGAGAAATCCCTAGATTGTGAAGTTGACAAGACTGGGGTTTAAGACCACCAGGCTTGCAACTACTTATACTAAAGATGAGTCCTAAGAATAGTACAAATGATATAGAGTTCACTGATCAACAATGATTCTGCAACAATCAATGAGGTCATGTAACTATGAACACATTTTAAGTAAACAATCAGTAAGTAGTCACTGTTGTTATATAAGGTTCTTCACCAACTTTCCTATCTTTGGATTTCCAGACTTTGTGTTACATTTACTTATATCTTTATTTGTGCTCATGCGATTGACTTGTTACTTTACATGTACATGTGGCACACTCTTATAGTTCATACTCTGCAGTTATGCGCAGTTTAAAGGAGTCCTTGGTGGCGCAACTAGCTCTTTCTCTAGTTGCTCACTTCAGACTTCAGTCCCCCACTGAGTGTGGTGTCTAGAGTAGCCTCTGTTGCAATCCCACAAGTCCATTATTGTCATTTAACAGTCACAAGCACAAAATGAACAAGAGACAAACAAAAGTAAATAAAAGATGAAGTGAGGTGAGTCCATGCTAATTGTATTGTAATAGTCCTTGGCAAGTAAATGTAAATAATGAAAGAAAGATCAAAGAAAAAAGAAAAAGAAAACCATTATGAGGTGCCAAAGCAAGTGCCTTGTAATAGATCCCCACTGGATGGCCATGAAGGAAATGCCTACTCAGATGGATGCATCTGGTGTAGGGTGCAAGTGTCCAAGGGTGCTGAGTGGAGGAGGTTGAGGGGTGCAATGTGGATGTGGATGGGCCAGACACTATGATGTCAAACACAAAGGTGAAAAGGTGAGTCAGGATGACAAGGCATGTGTACCAGGCACCAAGCATCAATGTGATATGCACTAGCTTCTCTACACTGCCAAATGCAATGTTGACAAGGAAGTGGTGGGTGGGGGAGGAAAGAGGAGCATTAGAACTCCATGTGAATTAGGTGGGGATGGTGAGGAGAGGAGGAATGATGAGGAAGTGAAAAAAAGAAGCAGTTCTGATCAATTGTGAGGCCAATGGTAGTTGAGCTGAACAACAACTAAAACAAAAGAAAACCTGGGGAGGACATGCTGGCTATGACTAGCAGATATCCCAGATATATATTAGCATATAGTATAAGAGGAGAAGAGAACTGGTACTGTACCTAGTGAATATCCCAGATGATCAGAACTGGAGAATATTGTTGATTTCTCTATCTATCTTATGACACTTGTCATACACTTATGCATTAAGCATGGCTATTTCCTCTTTCATCATTCCCTCATCTACTTAAGAATGGGAGGTCAGTTTGTAAGCAGTCCCATATTAGGGAAAAACCAAGTGTAATGAGGCTGACACATGGTTTTTTTTGAATTTGAAGCACTGCTGCTGAGACCATCCTCCCCTGGTGTGGTGCACCATGTGCAGCAGCATGGCACATATGTGGCAATGCAGCATGCACATGGCAGTTGTGCCAGCACACACATCCTGGCTTTTTGCACTGTTCCTCACTGCCCCCATGCTGCACATCCTGGCTGCTCACTACTGCCATGGCTGCATCCATGGGCTGCTCATCACACCTGAGCTTCTACCCCCACACTACATGCATATTGGCTGCTCACCACTGCCATGTGCTGTATGTGCTGGCTGCTCAACAATTGTCACTATGCTGCATGTGTTGGCTACCCACCACCACCATGTGCTGCATAGACTGGGTGCTTATCTTTTCTATTATAAGAAAAACTGAATTACATGCAGGAGTTGACTGAATATGATCATATATGAGGGTTGCCCAGAGCTGTGACATTGGGAGCATTGCATGCTGATCACATTGATTTGAGCAGCCCTCCAACATCATTGTCTACTCTAGGATGTTGCACATGATGTCCTGCCAGATGTGCATGTGGGCATGTGCTTCAGGTATGTGCATGCTTTGTGTGATGTGCTCCATGCCATGTTTGGGCCCAGGAGGCTGCACTGGCATGTGCCAGCAGATGGATGTCATGCACCCCTTTTTCCTTTCTGTGGGTGAGGTTGGAGACCACATGTGCAGGTGATAAGAGGCCCCACACACACAGGTGGTGCTAAGAGCGGCCTATTGGACGGTCTTAGGGAAGGTCTATAATGTTACTCCTGGTAACCAAGGTTTGGATACTAGTTTGATGAACATAATAGAGGTTCCTGATGACGATGAGGAGTGGGATTAACGATATAGTTATGAGGATAATTCCACCAATAACGATATGAGGATCCAGAGTGATGAGTGTAAGAAATCTTAGTGATGTTTTTAGTGACTGTTAGAGTTCTTAGACTTTAGTTCTTAGAGAGCAAAGTGAGAATGATAACGAGCTTAGATCAAGCGCAGTATAGGAGAATCCCTAGATTGCGAAGTTGACAAGACTGGGGTTTAAGACCGCCAGTTTGTCAACTATTTATACAGGACTAGCGATCCAACTATAGTAAAGTTACGCAGTAATGCGCAGTAAGTACACGTCCATGTGATATAAGTGGCTCAGCCACAAGTGCGAAATGAACTAGAGATAAACAGATGTAAATAAAGACAAGAAAAGAGAGTCCTTGCTAATTGTATAGTAATAGTCCTTAGCAAGTAAATGTTATAATAAATAAAAGAAAGATAAAGGAGAAAAGATAAGTCTAATATAGTACCTGGAGCTATGCTCACACTTAAGTATGTAAATACTTAAGTACTTATAAAAGAGAAAAGAAATGTAAGTCCTTACTAAGTAAAGTGGAGCTAAGCTCACACTTGTAGTAATAATACTACACTTTACTATAGTGAGAAAGATAAAAGAAAAAAGAAAAAGAAAGAAGAAAAAAGAAAAAGAAACGCGTTACAAGGTGCCAAAGCAAGTGCCTTGTAACATCACCCCCTCTTCATGCAATGTGTCGCCTGTGACACTTGGTGGGGTCCCCTGACCCATCACCCTCCACCTTCCGCTTACTCCTCATAGGCCGGGAAGGGGAGAGTGTCCCATGCTGGGACAAAGCCATTGGGCATGCCCCCATCAAAGAACCAGGGGTGTTGAGGGGTGAGGTGGGGGAAACCCACGGTGCGTTGGGCCCAGTAATAGGCCTCTTTGTGGGCCCTGGCCAACTCCTCCTGGGCCAGGCAGTGGCACTCCTCGAGGAAGTGGCTCTCGGTGCACCACGCATAATATGTGGGGTCAGAGTGGTTGATGGGGGTGGGAGTGGCATGGTGGGCAGGGCACAGGTGTGGGTGGGCGTAGGGGGTCTGGTGGCAGCAGTGGGGGTTGGGGCATTGAGCCCAGTGGTGGCCATGTTGGCCACATTTGAAGCAGGCCCCCCTAATTGGGGCTGGGGCGGGGGTGGAGGACATGGAGGACCATGCCTCAACGTGTTGGTGAGTGGCAGGCCACCAGCCCAGGGAGGGACGGCCCCAGGAACCCACGGGGGTGGTTGGGTAGGAGATGAGGGCGGGGAGAGAGTCCGGGGCATCGGTGATGCAGTCCTTGAGAGAGGCCGCTGGGGGTGGGCTTGGCAGGAGAGGGTGAGGTGAGGGGGGCAAAACCAGAGATAACTCTGGCTTGTAGGGTGAGGAGGTCGCCAGGGGGTAGTAGGGGGTGGAGGGGCAGGGCCAGTGAGGGGGAGTACCCCTGGGGATGGGGCAGGGTGTGGGGAGTCCCAGGGCCAGGGAGAGGGGGCTGGGTGGGGGTGGAGGCAGGGTGGGCCCATCAGAGAGGGCCAGGGCCACTAAGATGGTGGCAGCGGAGGTGTCCTCCTTGGTGAAGGGGAGGGGGGAGGTGCAGAAGTGAGGGGAGGTGAGGAGGGAGAAAGAGGAGAGCGGGGATGAGGGGACTGATGAGGGAGGGAGGGAGTGCATTGTTGGGAGATGGGTGGTTTGAACGCATAGCGACTTCCTTAAGTATGGGTGAGGGGGGTGGTCAGGTGATTTTGGAAAGTAAATAGATCTATTCCCAGGCTACACAGAGGTCTAGGTGCACTTGGCCTTCGTTTGTGGAAGTCGTCTATTTCCCATTGTGCGTTCTTCAGATTTCCTTGTGGTTCCCATGTGTTGTCCGATTCTGGGTATCCCTTCCACTTGATGTGATATTGGAGTCTTCCATTGTTCTGTACCCTAGAGCCGATGATTGTTTCCACTTCAAACTCTGTCTCGCCTTTGATTATGTCCAGGGGTGGTTTCGTGTAATTGGGGCCATGTTCAGGTGTTTCCTTGAATGGTGTGAGAAGTGTGACGTGAAACACGGGATGAATCTTCCATTTTGGCAGTAGTTTGAGCTGATAATTGACAGGTCCAAGTACTTCTTTGATGGGAAATGGTCCAAACCATTTTGGGGCTAGTTTTGCTTTTGGATATTGGAGTTTGAGGTTCTTTCCATCTAACCAAACTTGGTCACCTTCTTTATATGTGATGAAAGTTGTTCCGTGTTTGTCATGGGAGTCTTTGGTGATGCGATTGGTAATTTTTTGACTTGCTATTACTTCATCTCTGATGTTTTGTATATGTTGAAGTCGATTTTGTGCTTCTGGGGCGTGGGTGGTGATTGGTTTGATGGTGAATCTGGGTTTGTATCCCATGAGGATTTCAAATGGTGATTTCTGGGTGGTTGAGTGAATGCAGTTGTTGTGAGAGAATTCAGCAAAAGGAAGTAAGTTGAGCCAGTTGGTTGGTGATTGATTTCCTAAAGCTTGGAGGTATTGTTCGATTTCCTGATTAACACGTTCAGTTTCTCCGTCAGTTTGTGGGTGATAGGTGGTGGACATTGCTGATGTAATCCCTAATGCTTTCCAGATTTCTTGAGTGACTTTGGAAGTGAATTGGGGTCCTCAGTCGGAGATGATTTTGTCTGGAAGACCGAAATGTTTCCATGCATGATCTAAGAATAATTGTGCAGTTTCTGAGGTGGTAATAGTCTTCTTGCATGGTGTGATAATGATGGCTTTCGAGAATTTGTCAACAATGACATTGATTGAGTCATATCTGTTTACTTCTGGAAGGTTGGTTACAAAATCAGTAGTGATGTGTTGCCAAGGTTCATAGGGTGTTTCAGTGGGAGTAAGCAGAGCTTTGATGGGGTGGGTGTTGTTTTTTGTAGATTGACACGTAGTGCATCCTTCTATGTATGCTTTGATGAATAAGGACATTCCTAGCCACCAATAGTCTCTTTGAATGAGTTCGTATGTTTTCCACCTTCCTGGGTGTCCAGCTGGGGCTGAATCATGGTGAATATGTACAACTTCTTTTTGAAGTTCTTTGTTGTCCAGGATATAGATTTTTCCATGGAAAAGAAGAAGTTCGTCTTTGTAGTTCCATTCTTGGATGCTTTGTGTTAATTTCCGAGGTCCAAGGTTTTTGATTTTCTGGAATGTTTCTTGGGAAAGTGTGTTGGTTTTCAGTTGTTCAATAATTTGTTGCCTGATATTTCTTGATTGAGTGGGTGTCAGGTGTCTTCCAGTAGTGTTTATTTGAAATACTTTTGGATTTAGTACCATAATGTCGGAATTGTCTGAAATTACCCCCTCCTCATGGTCTGGCCTCCTGGTCAGACAATCGGCTTTATTGAGGGTTCCCAGGTGGTGGGAAATCAAAAAGTTAAAACAGGAGAGGAACAAGCTTCAATGAGCTTGATGTCAGTTAAGTTGTTTGGCCATGGAAAAGTATTCCAGGTTCTTGTGATCAGACCAAATTTCGACTGGGTGAGGACTTCCCTTGAGGTAATGGTGCCATGTTTCCAAGGCACGAATGATGGTGAGGAGTTCTTTGTCGTAAATGACATAATTATGTTCTGGTGGTGTCATTTGTTTGGATAGGTACACGACCGGGTGCCAATGGGAATCGGGTCCTTGTTGGGATAGTATGGCTCCATAATTGAAGTCTGAGGCGTCAGTTTTGAGTTTGAAAGGGGTGTCAAAATCAGGTATTAACAGAATTGGGGTAGTCATAAACACCGTTTTTAATTGATCAAATGCTATTTGATGGGGTTCTGTCCATTCCCATGGTTGATCTTTACGTGTTAATTCCATGAGAGGTTTGGTCATTTTGGCGAAGTCTTTGATGAAATGTCGATAGAAATTTCCAAACCCTAAAAATGATTGGACGTCTTTAACCTTTTTTGGAATAGGCCAATCGGTAATTGCCGATAATTTTGCAGGGTCCATATGAACTTGATCGTGGGAGATGATCATACCGAGGTATTCGATTGATTTCTTTTCGAAGAAGCATTTTTCCAGTTTTAAAAATAGGTCTTCATCAATAAGACATTGGAGAACTTGGCGGACTAATCTCTGATGCTCCGATAGATCATTTGAAAAGATGAGGATATCATCCATGTAAATGACGACATGACTGGTGGTGATTAGGTCATCAAAAAGGGCATTCATCATTGATTGAAATGTAGCTGGGGAGTTCTGGAGACCAAAGAACATTACTGTAGGTTCCCATAATTTTCCGTCAGCTATGAATGTGGCTTTATGTTCATCTCTGTCTTTGATGCGTACATTGTTGTAGCCCCATCTAAGATCGAGTTTGGTAAATATGGTAGCACCTTTGAGTTTATCAATGAGTTCTGGAATAAGGGGTAGGGGGTATTTGTTAGTGATGGTTTTTTCGTTTAATCTCCGATAATCTTGACAGGGATGTAATTTGCCATCCTTTTTTCCTATGAAGAAGAATGGAGCCACCCATGGAGAATTTGATGGGTGAATATATCCTTTCTTGCTGTTTTCGGAGATGAATGCATGAAGGGCTTCTTGTTGTTTGTTATCGATGGGATATGCTTTTCCAGTGTATGGCTCTACTCCAGGTTTTAGGTCTATGGTGTGATCCCATGATCATCGCTTGGGTAGACAGGTAGAAGCTTCTTCATTAAAAACTTTCCCTAGATCGTGGTAATGGATTGGGACTAGATCCATTCCTTTTCCGTCACGTTGGTTATTCATGGCTATTTGCGTGGATAGGGTGGTGTGAAAAAGATTTAACCCATCAATTATCCATTGATCTTCTATATTGATTTGGTCTTCTTCTTCGGACAATGACGGGGTCGTGACAGGATTTTGTCGACATTCTGATGGACAGTGTGAGAATGATACCGTATCCTTGGTCCAATCTATGTTGGGGTTGTGTTGTTGTAACCAGTCTGTTCCTAAAATGACGTCTTCTTTTCCTAGATCGGTAATATAGAATCGATTTGTTTCTATGTGGGGTTTTATGTTTGCTTTCTTGATTTCTAGGGTGATATGACAGATATGTGTGATATTGCTGCCGATGTTCTTTGTTCCGTCGATATTTTTTACTGGTATATGTCGTTTGAGTTTCTGGGTCGGTAGATGGTGTAGTCATACGAAATCTTGATGGATTAAGATTCTGGTTGCTCCACTATCAATCAATGCTTGGGTAGCGACTTTCTGATTTCTTATGGAGATTTCAACAGGAATGTGAATGGATGGAGAACCGTTGTATTTTGAGAACGATATGTACAGTTCATTGTCCAAATTCGAGTTCCTGCTCGCAATGTCCAATTTGTAATCAGTTACTCCTTTGTCCATCGCTGACTTAGGAGTCTTTAAAAATTCTGAGTGGTTCTGAAGAGATCTTGCATTTCCGCTTTGTCTTTGTCGGATAGTTTCATGAGAGCACGGGAAATGGTTATCATGGGGTCTTCTTCTTTACGTTCTTGGGTTCCCCTTATTGCATAAGCGGGCTTGGGTGTTCCATAGTTCTGGTCATGCTTGACCTTGCATTCTCTGCCAAAATGTCCTTTGATACCGCATCTGAAACAAGCTCCTTCTTGTTTCCTTTTGTTGCATTCTTCATCTGATAATCTTCCATTTCCAGTAAACCCGGTGCATGTGAATACTTCTCTTTGGAATGGTTCCATGGGAGAGAAGTCTTCTATTGCACAAATAGAGCGAGGGTTTAATTTCCATGTACGAGATTCGCTATCCCCTTTGAGTAGATCATCAGGATATAGGAATCGTCTGCCTTGTCCGGATCAGATACTGTTCTGGAAGTCGTTGTTGGACCTGTTCTGATCTAATCTTATGGCAAGGTTTTGCCATTCTTGTAAGGTAGTTGGTAACACGTCCCTAGTGGTCATGATGGTATCCTTGATGTCTTTCCTGAGACCATTCTTAAATTTCTCGATATTGGTTATGTCATTATAACCCATGGTGTCGGCGATTGAATTGAATACTGTGATGTATTCCGATGCTGTGCCTCTTCCCTGGACTAACCTATCCAGGTTGTTGTTGCTAAGAGCGGCCTATTGGACGGTCTTAGGGAAGGTCTAAAATGTTACTCCTGGTAACCAAGGTTTGGATATTGGCTTGATGAACGTAATAGAGGTTCCAGATGACGATGAAGAGTGGGATTAACGATATAGCTACGAGGATGATTCCACTGATAGCGATACAAAGATCCAGTTTGAATTAGTGTAAGAGGTCTTAGTAACTTTAGAGTTCTTAGACTTAGTTCAGGGAAGTGACGCGAGTGATTTAACGAGTTTAAGTCAAGTGCAGTAGAAGGAGAATCCCTAGATTGCGAAGTTGACAAGACTGGGGTTTAAGACCGCCAGTTTGTCAACTATTTATACAAACTAGTGATCTAACTATAGTACAGTTTGCGCAGTAAAGCGCAGTAAGTAAACGAGAATGTGCAGTAAAGCGCAGTAAAATAAATGTCCATGTGATATAAGTGGCTCAGCCACAAGCATGAAATGAACATGAGATAAACAAAGGTAAATAAAGATGAGAAAAGGGAGTCCTTGCTAATTGTATAGTAATAGTCCTTAGCAAGTAAATGTTATAATAAAATAAAGAAAGATAAAGATGAAAGATAAGTCTAGTATAGTACTTGGAGCTATGCTCACACTTAAGTATGTAACTACTTAAGTACTATAAAAGAGAAAGAAAATGATAAGTCCTTACTAAGTAAAGTGGAGCTAAGCTCACACTTGTAGTAATAATACTACACTTTACTAGTAAGTAAAATAAAAAGAAAAAAGAAAAAACAAATGCGTTACAAGGTGCCAAAGCAAGTGCCTCATAACAGTTGTGTGATAATTCCCCTTCATTAGTTGGGTAGAATTTCTTTCCAAATTGGTCCTTGAATTGCTTCCATGTGAGTGTTGAAGAGGAAGCGGTGAGCTGATCAATGATTTGTCTGGCCCATGTTCCAGCAACCGTTCCTTCTTTACAGAAAGATAGTGCAAAGGCGATTTTATCCGTATTGTCTTTGAAATTCTTGGTAAAGAAATGGAGCTTAACCTTTTGGATAAAGTCCTTTGCGGTGGATTTGGTTCCAGAAAACTTGGATGGCTTATTGAGTCATGGTTCCTTGGAGGAAGTGGATGACGTGTGAGCCATTCTTGGTATAGCTGATTTAGTTCTCGTCGGGTTCAGGTAATTTGTTATTGTCATTGGATCAGTTGGGTCTGAACTTGTAATTCTGGGGGTGATTCTTGATTGAATGAAAGGGGTGGACGAGGTAATGGTTTCGTCTCCTGAAGTTGTCACTTGAGGAGTAAAGAACATTTCCACTTGAGGAAGTTGTTCTGAAATGTTGATGGGCGTTCTTGGTTCTGGGGGTCCTGATGGAGTTCTTGTGCGAGATTCAGGCCTTGATCTTGGGATAAGGCTCTGTCAGTATTCAGGGATCGTGGGTAATGAAGATACTTGTTCAGGATATACTTTGATGTAATCGTAGTCTGATGGGTTCTTGGTATCCCAGCAAATGATAACTTTGTTTTCGTCTGGGTCGTCCAAGGCTTCATAGATCCACTGGTTGTGTTTGTTGTAGAATGTAAACTCATCTTCCTTATTGGTGTATTGTTTGAGTGGGACGGGAACATGGTTTCTGAGTAGTTGTCTATGTTGTTGACAGACGTCAGTGTCTAACGAGATTTCTCAGTGGATATTTGCCGATAGAAGTGATGTATTGGTAACAATTGGATACCCGTTATGATAAGCTGTCTGGGGTTCTTGATTGGTACGAGTGAAGTAAATGAGTTGGTTGTTGACGTAAAAGAGTTTGTTGGTGCTGTCGTATTGGAGGTAATCAGGCCACAAGCGGTCGGTTACGTCTAATGAGATAGCATTGGCAGGGAGAAGTTGTTGATGATAATCTCCATGGAGATTTGAATCTGTGGTGAAGGTACGTGCTTCCTAGAAGCACGTGTGGTGTGTTTGTTAGGAGGAGTGCGGAGTCTTGTCAAAGTGCTAAGAGCGGCCTATTGGATGGTCTCAGGGAAGGTCTAAAATGTTACTCCTGGTAACCAAGGTTTGGATATAAGCTTGATGGACGTAATAGAGGTTCCTGACAATGATGAATAGTGGGATTAACAATATAGTTATGAGGATGATTCCACCAATAACAATACGAGGATCCAGAGTGATGAGTGTAAGTTGTCTTAGCGACATTTAGTGACTTTAGAGTTCTTAGACTTAGTTAGAGAGTGAAGCAAGTTGTTAACAAGCTTAGATCAAGCACAGTGTAAGGAGAATTCCCTAGATTGCGAAGTTGACAAGACTGGGGTTTAAGACTGCCAGTCTGTCAACTATTTATACAAAACTGGCAATCTAAGTATAGTAAAGTTGCGCAGTATTGTGCAGTAAGTAAACGATAATGTGCAGTAATGTGCAGTAAGTATGCATCCATGTGATATAAGTGGCTCAGCCACAGGCACGAAATGAACTTGAGATAAACAAAGGTAAATAAGAGCGAGAAAAAGGGAGTCCTTGCTAATTGTATAGTAGTAGTCCTTAGCAAGTAAATGTTAATATAAATAAAAGAAAGATAAGAGAGGAAAGACAAGTCTAATATAGTACTTGGAGCTAAGCTCACACTTAAGTATGTAAATACTTAAGTACTATAAAAGAGAAAGAAAATGATAAGTCCTTACTAAGTAAAGTGGAGCTAAGCTCACACTTGTAGTAATAAAACTACACTTTACTAGTAAGTAAGATAGAAAAAGAAAAAGAAAAAGAAAAAGAAAAAGAAAAAAGAAAAAACACGTTACGAGGTGCCAAAGCAAGTGCTTCGTAACACCACCCACATCCAGGGTCTCCACCTGTGCATGGCCCTTTGCTGCCTGTACCACCACAGTATGAACAGTGCCACCACCACTGCATGGTGTGCCACATTTTTTCCTTTCTTTCTTTATCCTCAACTCATATAGAAACCCTCAACTTCCCTACAACATCACAGGCATATCTTCTGTCAACAGAACTATCAATTATATTCAACTTTCTGTCTATTGTTCATCTACTTCTGCTGATCTATCATTGTTTCCTTTTATTCTCTGTTGCAATCCAACAACTATTTATTGTGTCTTGACATTTACCAGACATCTTGGTAGCTTCTGTTCATACCATCTTTTTAAACAATAACATGTTGGGTGCAATGTTCAGGCTATGTTTTTCTGTATTGAATTATGCTATTGTATCCATGACTATTGTTGTGCCTCCAAGTAGGCTGGGTACTTTAGCTGTACAGCTGTATAATCATGTTGGTCTTTCTTCTATTTTATGCATCCACACTTAAATGCTTTGGCAGTGCTGACTACCATATTTTCTATTTTACTT
>QLPN01006013.1:8977-19016 GCA_003314395.1 Albatrellus ellisii | reverse complement strand
GATTCCACTCTTCATTGTCATCAGGAACCTCTATTACGTGCATCAAACTCAGATCCAAACTTTGGTTACCAGGAGTAACATTATAGACCTTCCCTAAGACCGTCCAATAGGCCGCTCTTAGCAACGATGAGGTAGTCAAGTGTTGGGGATCACAGTGATGTGTGACAGTAAACATGTGATAATGTGACAGTGTGCATATAGCACAATGTGCCACATGGACCTATTGTGAGACTCAGGGGTGATACAGATGGTGATGAGCATCACACATGTGTGCAATGGAAAATGATCAGTGACATCAGGTGAATATGGCAACATTAATGCACTGCATGTGATAATTATCCACAGCTGCATCAATTATGCTATTGCTTTGGTGATATGTGCTGTGGTGGGGTGTGTTGGATCTTATCTGATCCTTCTTATTGCTATCTCTCCCTCTGACACCCACAGCCCACACTCTTTAGTCAGTGCAGTCTTGCATGATCTCAGTTTGTATATCAGTAGTTCTATAGCATCTGTAAAATGCAAGTGGACCTCCTTTCTTAGGAGTTGTCTGATCAGTCTTTTCTGTTCTCCTTTTCAAAGTCTTTCCTTTGTGCTCCTAACATGGAGTTTGCTCTTCTCCTCTTCATGTGCCTCTTCTTGGTCTTCATCCTAGGTTGGGTCATTACCCTCATCATCTACCACCACCTCCCACCTCACATCCAGACTCTCCTCCCCTTCTAGTCATGTCCTGCCACCTTTGCCACCATGCCTCATCTTCCTGTGCCAACAGGGCAAGGGGGAATAACAACTGAGGAAATATGGGTAGGGCAGTGGACAACAACAAAACCATCAAATTGGATGAGCAGGCAACAAGCCCAATGTTATGTGCTGGGCTGGGCTGAAGGGGAATTGCTAAGAGCAGCCTATTGGTCAGTCTTAGGGAAGGTCTGATACCCCTGGTAACAAGGTGATTGATACGTGCTTGGTAGACATAATAACCTTTTCTGATGACAATGAAGAGAGGAATCAATGAGATAATGATGAGGATGATTCCACCAATGACTATATGAGGATCCAGGATGATGAGTATAGGAAATCTGAGCAACATTTAAAGTGACTTAGAGTTCTTAGACTTAGTGATTTAGAGTGAAGTGAGATGAGGTGAGCTTAGGTCAAGTGCAGTGAAGGAGAATCCCTAGATTGCAAAGTTGACAAGACTGGGGTTTAATACCACCAGTTTGTCAATTATTTATACTAAACTAGAGTTCTAAGTATAGTGAAGTTGCACAGTAAAGTGCAGTAAGTGCGCATCCATCTGTAAGTCATGTGGCTTAGCCACAAGCACAAAATGAACATGAGATAAACAAAAGTAAATAGAAGTGAGAAAAAGGAGTCCTTGCTAATTGTATAGTAATAGTCCTTAGCAAGTAAATGTTATAATAAATAAAAAGAAAGAAAAAAGAGAAAAAGATAAGTCTAATATAGTACTTGGAGCTAAGCTCACACTTAAGTATGTAAATACTTAAGCACTATAAAAGAGAAAAGAAATGTGAGTCCTTACTAAGTAAAGTGGAGCTATGCTCACACTTGTAGTAATAATACTACACTTTACTAACTAAGTAAGATGAAGGAAAATTAGAAGGAAAAAAGAAAAAATGCATTATGAGGTGCCAAAGCAAGTGCCTTGTAACAGGAATAACAACCACAGCTACAACAATTGCTGGAGGGTGCAAGTCATAAGATTCTCTAGACACCAAAGTAGGGAGAGTTAGTAGTTAAGAGCAATATGCACTATAGCATGATGCAACTGGGGCAACAAAAGGGGACACAACTTAGGCAATAAATGGGCAATATAATGAGATAAAGAGAATGCAATGTGATGCAAGGGAGAACACAATAGTGAATGCAACACAATGGAGACTAGACACAATGCAATATAGAATGCAATGCAATGGGGAATGCAACACAATAATAGATGTGACATATGAGGAATGTGCACTTTCTTGATAGTGAGATATGTGGAGGGAATATCAGAGTGCACTTTTTTGCAAGAGTTGGGCTTGGATGGGGAAGAGAAGTCAAATCATGGGCAGGGGAAATCTATTGTTTCTGATGGATGATGTGCCATTTAAATACAAGCCTAGCTCCAAGGCTGGAGCACAACAAATCAAAACAGAAAATTTACAACATAGGGTCAATCATAGGAATATTTGCAATGAGGTGGAGTCTGGGTGCGAATGATTAAAGTATCATGCTATATGGATGAGTGAAGTAGGAAAAGTACTGATTGCACCAAATGCTGACTTTGGGACTTGTGACTCCATGGACTGCATCTTGGCCTATACATCTTATCAATCCTGCTCCTTGTTGACTGAACCCAGTCCTATAGTCTGACACCTAAACAAATGTGCAATTGATTGTGACTGTAGATGATTGTTGCATGTGGTGTTGCTGTGTTCACCTGGTGTCACTGGTGGTCATTTTCCAGCATCACATGTGTGTGATGCTCATCACCAAAACAGATGATTCCAAAGATTAGGGCTAATGCCCAAAAGAGTGAGAGCAGAGGGTCATGTGACCACATCTGAGTAGATGGAGAGATAGGGTATGCAAACAGGAGTGTACACAATATTGAGAGATACTGAGTAAGATGGTACTGTCAGATGAGAGGGATGATGAGTGCACCAGAAGACTCACCTCAGCAAGCTGCTAGAGTGCTGAGGTGGTATGACAGAAAGATGCAGTAGATATAGTGAGGGTGAAATAAGATTAGAGAGGAGCCCAAAAATGTGAAATACTGGCACAGTATGTGACCAGTGATGAAGGAGATGAGATAAGATGAGATTGGATAAGATAAGAGAGGATAAGAGAAGATAAGATAGAAGTAAGGCATACTTGAAATGTATCAGTGTGCTCAGTGTTATATGGTAGTGAAAAATTGACAACAACCACAACCACAACAAGTGCTGAAGGGTGTGAGTCATAAGATCCTCTAGACACCAAAGGACAGAGAGTTAGTAGTTAAGAGAGTGTGACACAACAATGTGATGTGACTGGGTAATAATAGGGAGATACAACAACACATGACTTGGTAAATGCAACAATAATGTGAACACAATGCAACACAACAATAACAATAACATAACACAAACACAATACAACAATGAATATGACCTACAAGGTGCATGTCCTTTCTTGACTTTGAGATGTGAGGGAGGCAGGATGGATAGTGTTTTTTTGCCTTCTAGCTCAAATGGAAGAGGTGAGACAAATCATGGGCAGGGGAAATCTATTTGTTTCTGGCAGATGACAAGTCATATAAATACAGGCTTAGCTTCAAGACTAGAGTACAACAAAACCCAACAGAAATTCTACAAACACAGGGTCAATCATACTGTCAGGACACATTATTTTTCTCTTCATTTTGCAATTTTCTTTTATCTTATTGCTTGAGATCTATAACATACATCTTATCTCATCTGATTATATCTCTCACAATAATCTATGACTCATTCATAATTTGTCATCAGGCTGGTTACTAATTACTTATGACACATACTCTCACAATAACTGTGCAATGCTGCACATTACTTACAGATTGTTCTCACACATGTTGTCCTTATTCTTTACTTCCAAATGCCTGCCCTACAGTAACATATATGGTCTGTGCACACAGGCATTTACTACATATACTGTACTTCATAGTGTACTTGTTCTCTAGCTTAGTACTTCTGGGATATCTGCTTCATATCCTGTTAGTCCTTGCAATACTATCATCCTCTTCCTCTTCCCATTCAATAGGACTACTGTGTGACCTCACTAGTAAGCATCAGCCTCACACATACAGACAAATTGGAATGAGATATGAAATCCAGAAATAGATGCAACAAATAAAGCATCATACTATAAAGGATGAGCAAAAATAGAAAAGCACTGATCATACCAAATGCTGACTTCATGACCTGTGACTCCATGGTTACTGTGGCAGGTCTCAACCAAGCTTCAGCCTATACATCCTACCAATCCTGCACCTTGTTGGCTGAACCTAGTGGCAACTTACTTGTAGTTTACTAAGGATGCACTCATAGTCACATGACCTTGTTGATTGCTGTGCAATCACCATTGATCTGTGAACCTTATATCATTTGTACTATTCTTAGGACTCATCTTTAGTATAAGTGGTTGCAAGCCTGGTGGTCTTAAACCCCAGTCTTGTCAACTTCACAATCTAGGGACTCTTCTACACTGTGCTTGATCTAAGCTCACCTTCATCTCACTTCATAAACCCTAAGAACTAAGTCTAAGATCTCTAAGTCACTAAGTGTTGCTGAGACATCATATACTCATCACTCTGGATCCTTGCATAGTCATAGGGGCTATCATTCACATCACAATCTCATTGATCCCTCTCTTCATCACCATGAGGAATGTTTACATTGCTTACTACAACCATCTCATTACCAGGAGCACTTTAACAGATCCCTAAGACTGTCCAATAGGCTGCTCTTAGCAACACCTACACCTATGCCAATGGCAACAAGTCAACCCTCACACAGCAAACACACACCTGTGCACAACAACGATGAATGCTACAATGTCTCATTGTACACTCAAAAGCCAAAAGACACAAATGCAACAGCCACCAACATGCTGCCACCTGCCAAAGATGTGCCACCACTCAATAGCAGTGAATATGTGCAATCCATAATGATTACACCTGACAGCAATCCACTCACCTATAAGGAAGCAATGTTGCACCCTGACACAGCAGAATGGCTCACAGCATGCAAAGAGGAACTGCAGACCTTCCAATGCATGGAAGTCTATGCAGAAGTCAACTGACCACATCATCACAAAATAACTGGCAGCAAGTGGGTATTTCACATCAAAAGGGGACTGACCAGCATAATCCAGAAGTACAAAGTGCACCTAGTCATGATGATGAGCATCATACACATGTAGCAATGACTATCAGCAACATCAGGTGAATACCACAACATTAATGTGCCACACATGATAATTATCCATAGCCACATCAATCATGCTATTGCTTTGGCACTGGAACAGAGGTCTGGGTTCAGCTGACAAGAAGCAGTGCTGATAGGGTGTATGGGCTGAGACTTTGTCAAGGCCTGCCAAATAACCATGAAGTCACAGGTCATGAAGTCATCTTTTGGTGTGATTGGCACTTTTCCTTTTTTGCTCATTCTTTATAGTATGATACTTTATTCATTTTACTCTATTTGTGTCTATTTCTGGATTCCACATCTCATTCCAATTTGTCCTTATGATCAACCCTGTGTTTGTAAAATTTCTGTTGGGTTTTTGTTGTGCTATAGTCTTGGAGCTAGACTTGTATTTATATGGCTCATTGCCTGCCAGAAACAAATATATTCCCCCCCCCAAGATTTGTCCCTCCTCTCCTGTCTGAGTCCCAAGGTGGAAAAAGCACTTTCAGCTTTTCCTTCCTCATGTCTCAAAACTAAGAAAGTTCACACACCTCATAGGTCATGCTTGTTGTGTCTGTATCACATCTATAGTTGCATTGTATCTTGTTGAACACAGGCAATGTGTGGGAGAGGAACTAGAAGAGTTCTTATTGTTATACAGTGACACTAGACTTGACTTATAGTAAGTATAGGTATAGTAGCACACAGACCAAAGCAATATGGACAGTATGAAGTGTGTATGTGTATGTACTGTAGTATGCATGTGTGTGTACAGCAAGATGAAAAAGGAAGCTGGTACTTAGTCAGTGTATAGTGATCATCAATACCACCCCATACTGGAGACACTCCACAAGTCTGAGACCAGAGCAGTGAGAAGAGAAGAGGGGATAGGACAGAGGTTTAGTCAGGATATTAGCAGTGATGAGGGAAGAGGGAAGATGTTGTATGGCAATAGCAGTGGATGAGAGGCATTTGTGTATGTAGTGATGTCTAATGTCAATGTGTTTAGTTCTGCAAGTGATAACAGGGTTGGTCACAATGTCAATGGAACTTTTATTGTCCCAATACAGTAGGAGTGGGGATGAAAAACCAAAACCTATTTCCTGGAACAGTGACTGTAGCCACATACCCTGCACAGTAGCCTGAGACAATAACATGTACTCAGCTTTTGTGGATGAGAGTGAGACAGTGTGTTGCTTTCATGACATCCAAGTGATGGCTCCACCTCCAAGAAGGAAGATGTATGTGCTGATGGACTTCCTATCATCTCCATCTGCTGCCCAGTCAGAGTCAGAGTATCCAACAACCCCAGTTCCTTGGTCTCCTCCATAGTGGATGTGGTGATGAATGGTACCCTTGAGATAGCAAAGGATATGATGCACCAGGGGAAGATGATACAGCAAAGGGTTCAACAGGAATTGTAAATGTTTCATGACGACAAAGGAAATGTCAGGGTGTGAAACAATCACAGCATATAGGAGGGACCAAATGAGTTGTTGGTAGTCTGCATGAAGAGTGGACAATGGATTGTAATTGCCACCTGCTTTGGTGGGTGTTGCACCAGGAGGCAGTGGCATGGTAATCAGATTGCAGTCATCTAGCTGAAACTGGTCAAGCACATTACCAATGTACACTTCTTGATCTATGTCCAAGGTGTGTCTGGAGTGATCCTTCATGATGTGAAGGCTGAGGTATGAATTGATCTCTCCTAGGTCAGTCATCTGACAGATGAACTTTGCATTCCTCTACCTCTTCAACAGAACCTCATAGAATGGTGATGTCATTGATGTAGAGAGCAATGATGAGGGGCTTTGAGGAAGAGGCAGAGACATATATCCCTGAACCAGAAAGCATGCAGGTGAAAGAGAGGTTGAGAAGGGAGCCATGCATCTTGTGGTGCTATTGCTGAGATGCCTGCTTCAATCCATAAATTGCCTTAGAGAGCTGACACACCTTCCCATCTGTTCTAGGGATGAAGCCATGGGGTTGTTCCGCATATATCTCTTCATCTAGATCCCAAATGAGGAAGGTGGACTTGATGTCCATGGAGTGGACTTCCCAATCTTTGAGAGTGGCAATGGCTAGGAGGGTGCAAAGGGATTTTAAGTGTGTGACTGGTGAAAAGGTTTCAGTGTAATTGACACTGTGAACCTGTGGATATCCTTTTGCAACAAGTTGTGCCTTGTGTTGACCATCTGCCTTCTTTTTAAAGACCCATTTGCTTCCCACCAGGTTATGGCCTGGAGGAAGATTGACAAGCTCCCAGGTATGGAGGTCCCATAAGGAGGTGAGTTCTTCATCACAAGCAGACTGCCAGGAGGCCCAGAACACTCCCAATTACATGTCTTCTTTGTTCTCACATCTATCTATGGGTCTCCTTGTTTCTGGGCCATGTTGTCTCATCATTCTGTCTCTCCAATTAACCTCAAAAGATGTACAAAGCTTGCTGTGGCTATCACACTGAAGGGAGTAATAGTCGAAAGGGATGCCAGCACTTGACAACCAGTGGCAGAACAAAAACATTTTTTGGACATGAAACATCAGTTGGCAGACACAAGTTGCAATACAATAGGTACACAAGCATCATTTTGTGTAGCACAGTAAGCAAGGGTAGTGATAATATGTCAAAGATGAACAGAAATAACATGGATAAGGGTGTTGGATTTATTGCATCCTCTATGACACTGTCCACTTCTTTCTATCTCTGTCTCCATATCCTATCTATCATATCTTCATCTCATCTATCTTATCTGATCTTACATCTTTCTTTTCCCTTTTTCATCTCCATCTTTGTACTTACAGTTTGAGCTCCATCTCAACCTTATCCTACACTTAATATATCTTCTTCTTTTTGTCATCATACCACCTCAGCTCTCTAGCACATAGCTGAGGTAGGCCCTCTACTGCATGTTGACACTTAGATGTTCAGTACAACAGTCATACCTGAGGCTGGTCACCCCATTCAAGGAGGATGAGGGAGAGGTGTGAACATGCAGGGCAAAAAGAGTAGTTACAACCCTAGCATTGCAGAAGTGGTAGTAGAGAGTGAGTGAGCTAGCTAGGAAGGGAGTGAAGTAGAGTCATCAACTAAAGATCAATGTCCCTCATCATGTGCCTATATACATAAAGATGTGGTGCACAGACCATGCTTAGGTAAATAAGTGTGGGGAGCAGGTGCTGGGGTGAAGAGCAAGATCCCATGTCAACACTGCACATCCTCTCTCTTCTTTACTCTATCTGACATACCTACCTTCTTAGTGCATCTCTTTACTCCCCTCTGCATACCCTCTGTACACCTCATCATCTCTAGGTATTGTCACCTCTTATCTTCACTCTCTGGCACATAGCTGAGCACATCTCTTTGCTCTCCTCTGTGTACCCTCTGTATGCCTCATCATCTCTAGCTCCTCCACCTCTCCACTCTGCCCATGATGTAGGCTCTCTTCTACCTTCTTACCTGTATCACTGCCATCATGTTCTGCCCCACTGCCTGTTTTCAAAGGGTGCAGGGCAGAAGAAACAACATGTACATCATGGTATGAAACACTTGTTGTTGATTAGTACACATGATGCCAGCTGGAGCCTGTGACAGTGTGGAGCAAAGGCTGGGGATTTGTGGTACAAGACCACTACACTCCACACCACAGTAGATGTGTTTGTGGCACTGAAATAACCACAAGGGGACTACAGTACATGATTCAGTTGCATCTGTATACCATTGTCTCCTTGCATTGTGTTCTTCTTTCTTTCTTCCATATTGCCCTGTGTTGGATGCTGCCATACCAACCCACACAGATCCAATAACATACCACACACATAGTGCCTGTTATGGTTAGCACTGTGAGTGCAGGTATGAGCAAGCAACAAGAAAGAAGAGTGTGCTGCTAGATTGCAGCAGAGTAAACATGTGGAGGAGTGTGGTGGAGATCAAACTCCAGAGCATAGTGACATGTGTAGACATTCTAGTAAAGACATCTAACCTAGTAGTAAGTGGGGGCTTTTCCTTATGTAGTGTTAGTGAGCTAAGGTTGAAGCAGAGTATGAATGTAAGTGTTAAACATGGTATATGAACATGGTAGTGGTTTTTGTAAGTGGATAGAACATGTGTCAGTAAGGACGTAAAGAAGACATGTAGTGGTAAGTATAGTGAAGCTGAACAGTTACCATCAGTATTTCCAACAAGCACAGAGCAGACCCTAATACTGGGAGAGGGTGTCGATGCTAGACAATTCTACAGGATGAAGACAGAAAGAGCTTTTATATTGGAGCTCAGAGAACCAAGGTACAAGGGATACAAGGCAAGACAAGAGCTAAAGTGTAGAGAATGTACACATCATATGCAAATCTTATATACAATCAGAGGAGGCTGAGAACAGCCCCAAATACAGCTGTGCAGCCATGTTGAACAGTTGCATGCACAAATGAGTCACTATAGAGATATTCAAGTCAGTAGATCAGGAGATGGGAGTCATACAAAGACATTGGAGTCATGCAAAAGAGTCAGAGTAAGAAGAGGAGAAAGAAAATTGTAGCACAAGTGCCATCTCACTAGGAACATTGCCACTGCTATTTGTTCCAGAGTATCCAATGCTGACCTCAGCAGAAGATACTTTGTCCTGCAATATCATTGGCAGCCACATAATCACCTGATTGTCCATTAGTGGGTGACTTCCTGTGAGCATCTAGAAGTGCTAGATGGACTCTAGATCTAAATTCTCAAGTCCCACCCATGAACTTTCAAATTGTAGAGTGCCCATTTAAATTGTATAAGACATATCAACTCTAAATCAATAACAATAGAATTCTAGATCATTAGACTGCCCCATTTTAAATAATACACCATGATGATGACAGCCATTTCTTGCTGCAGTCTCTGGCCAATGATGATCTTCATGAAGAGGAGTTGCTCAACATGGCAGCATTTATGTGCCAGCAAGAGCAAATGGGCCTTCATTACCACAATGGGTATTGGGTGACTTCCTGTAAGCTCTGAATGGACTCTAGACATAAACAGCTGAGAAGCTGATGATAGCTAAGACTTATGTAATCCAGTTTAGAGTCCAGAGGGGGTCTCTAAACTTTAAATCAGAGAGGCGGGTACTCCCCCC
>QLPN01006003.1:14769-25097 GCA_003314395.1 Albatrellus ellisii | reverse complement strand
TTTTCTCTTTTACCCTTCTTTTATTTATTATAACATTTACTTGCTAAGGACTATTACTATACAATTAGCAAGGACTCCCCTTTCTTGTCTTTATTTACATTTGTTTATCTCATGTTCGTTTCGCACTTGTGGCTGAACCACCTACATCACATGGATGCGTACTTACTGTGCATTACTGCGCACTTTTGTTTACTTACTGCACTTTACTGCGCAACTTTACTATAGTTAGATCATTAGTTTTGTATAAATAGTTGACAAACTGGCAGTCTTAAACCCCAGTCTTGTCAACTTCGCAATCTAGGGAATCTTCCTTATACTGTGCTTGATCTAAGCTCATTAACCACCCACTTCATTCTCTCAGAACTAAGTCTACGAACTCTAAGTCATCTAAAAACATCGCTTAGACCTCATACACTCTGGATCCTCAATTAGTCATTGGTGGAATCATCCTCATCACTATCTCGTTGATCCCTCTCTTCATCGTCATCAGGAACTTCTATTACGTTCATCAAGCCAATATCCAAACCTTGGTTACCAGGAGTAACATTTTAGACCTTCCCTAAGACCGTCCAATAGGCCGCTCTTAGCAATCACTGTCCCCATCCCTAGTGTAAGAACCTGTTGCTTTGCAACATCATATCATATGACATCATCCACAAAAGTATACACAGCTCATTGCAACAGAAAATAGTACTCTATCTATCTACAGATCAAGTCCAATTTACAGACCATTTCCAATTATGTCTCCAGCTGACACATTACCTTATCTATCTACAGACCAATTACAATTGCCTCTCCAGCTATAGAGTACAGACCTAATGCATTGCAACATTAATTGAATCAGACATAGTTAAATAAGATGCAACATTCCTCAACAGTGTCCCTGTCCTGTCCCTATCCCTATTGATCTTCAGTGGCTATCACCCATGAAAACCCATACATATAGCAATGTTGGTATGAAGTAGTATTGTAGATTACAAATAGATAGAAGGGCAGAAAAAAACACCTCTTAAACTGTGAAAGCACAAAGCAAAACAGAAAGATCAACTGTATGGTTATTGTTGCAGACTGGAAAACTGATAGACTCATACCCACACCCATACCCAGACCCAGACATATCCATTGGCAAAGCCTGTGCAGGTGTATTGTACTGATAATGATGACTACTCACATATGTCCCTGTCCATCAACTGGACCTGTGTGAAAGGAAAGTAAAATAGAAAATATGGTAATCAGCACTGCCAAAGCATTTAAGTGTGGATGCATAAAATAGAAGAAAGACCAACATGATTGTACAGCTAAAGTACCCAGCCTACTTGGAGGCACAACAATAGTCATGGATACAACAGCATAATTCAATACAGAAAAACATAGCCTGAACATTGCACCCAACATGTTATTGTTTAAAAAGATGGTATGAACAGAAGCCACCAAGATATCTGGTAAATGTCAAGACAGAATAAGTAGTTGTTGGATTGCAATAGAGAATAAAAGGAAACAATGATAGATCAGCAGAAGTAGATGAACAATAGATATAAATAGACAGAAAATTGAATAGAATTGATAGTTCTGTTGACAGAAGACACACCTGTGATGTTGTAGGGAAGTTGAGGGTTTCTATATGAGTTGAGGATAAAGAAAGAAAGGAAAAAATGTGGCATGCCATGCAGTGGTGGCTGCACTGTTCATACTGTGGTGTCACAGACAGTAAAGGGCCTTGTGCAGGTGGAGACCCCACATGTGGGTGGTAGGACACCTTGCATGCAGGTGGTAGGGGACTGTGTGTGAGGGTGGTAGGGACCATGTGCAGGTGGGGTAGGACACCACACACAGGCAGTAGGAGACCCCATGTGCAGGTGGGGTAAAAGACTGTGTGCAGGTGGCAGGGACTGTGCACAGGGTAGGACACTGCATGCACACGAAGACCCTGTGTGCAGGTGTGGTAGGAGACCACACATGCAGGTGGTAGGGGACCGTGTGGGTCATATGGGACCATGCACATGGGTGGGGTAGGACACCATGCATGTGGGTGGGGTAGGACACCACATGTGCAGATGGTAAGACACCACATGTGGGTGGGATAGGAGACCATGCACACTGGTGGTAGGAGACTGTGCATGCAGGTGGTAAGACACCCCACATGGGTGGTAGGGACTGTGTGTGGGTGGGGTTGGAGACCACACATGTGGGTGGTAAGAGACCCCATGCATGCAGGTGGTAGGGACCACACACACAGGTGGTAGGAGACCCCATGTGGGTGGGGTAGGATGCCACATGCAGGCAATATGGGACTGCATGCAGGTGGGGTAGGACACCACATGCATGGGACCACATGTGGGTGGTAGGTAGGAGACCATGTGCAGCTGCTCAACCTCACAGAGAGCTGCATGCTATTGACACAGTGGCAATGTGGCCACACACTATTGACACAGCAGCAACACAGGCATGCAGAGGGCACAGGAGGATGGACATACCAATGGCCCCACATCCTCTTCAGTGGATGCAGGTGGTGAGCCAGCAAGTTGCTGCACTGTGCTGGTACAGTGGCAGCATCAGAGTGAGGGTGTCATATTCTGTGGGATAGCACATAAGTCAGCTCTTGCATGCAATCTGTTTTTCCTTATAATAAGCAGCCAGGCTATGCAGCACATGGTGGTGGTGAGTAGCCAGCACATGCAGCATAGTCAGGTGTGATGACAATGTTGAGCAGCCAGCACATACAACACTTGGTAGTGGTGAGCAGCCAAATGCATGCAGTGTGGGGGTAGAAGCACAGGTGTGATGAAGCTGGTGAGTAGCCAGTATATACATGCAGTGTGGGAGTAGAGGCTTGGGCATCATAGCATTGGTGAGCAGCCAGCACATGCAGCACAAGTGGTTGTAAAAAAGCCAGATGCACTGCCACATGCACAATTGGAGTGGAGTCAGGTAAGCAAGAAAAACCACATGGAATTTTTAACTAATGACCATGCTTCCATAATAATAGTGAGATACATGTAGTGGCACAGGCCATGTGACTGAGGTGGCTGGATGTGTGTAGTCACAGTACCAAATATAGTAAGTAAAAGTGAAATTGTTCAACAAACCTTCCATTAGGCATATTCACAAACTAGACAGGTATGTGAGAAATCTTCAGACTGGACAAATCATCATCTTCTACTTGCACTCAGTAGCAATGGTCACCACTCTTTTTGCAAAGCCTCTTGGATCAAGTTACAGTCAGCTGTCTCTTGCATGTAGAGGTAGATGATAATAATGTAAACACCAGCAGCACTATCAATGAAGGTTTGATTGTAATGTATAAGGAGACAGTCACATACATCATATGAGGCCATTGGACCCAGTGCCATTCAAGGTGATGGTTGGCTTCAGTCCTGTTGAGTAGCACTGGTGCTGAAATAGTTACTTCACTTGGGTTTGAACCAAGGACCTCCCTTACTCCAGGTGGGTGCTCTAGCCACTGAGCTACCAAGTCTTGGTTAAGTGAAGTGCTAATAGCACAATGTGAAGCTGTACCATGGCTAGTTCCTGTCTAGAGAGTTGGCTACTTTGAGCCAAGAGATGGACAGGGGAGGATGCTTCCCAGACTGATGTGAACCTTTGGACCAACAGTATGTTGAAAGATGAGCAATCGTGGAACTATGTTTGAGCTGAAGTGTCAAGATTTTTTCTATTCACATACACATGACAGGTGTCATCTGTCAGGATGCATTATTTTTCTTTTAATTATACGATTTCTTTTACTCTTATCGCTCAAGATCTATACAAGATATCTCATCAGATCATATAGATCTTATCGCGATTATATATGACTCATTCATCACTCATCATCGGCCCGATTACTATATACATATGACACATATTCCCACAGTTGCTTACAGAGCTTCTCACAGATGCTGCGCATCCTTACTGATGCTGTGCAGGTTGCTTATTGATTGTTCACAGGAATGCTGCGCATTCCTTTATGATACGCCTGCCCTACAGTACATACATGGTCTGTGTGCAGCCCCTTTTAGTATATATACTTCAGCTGTATCGTAGTTACTCTTCAGCTGAATACATCTGGGATATCCGTTTGCATAAGCGTGATCTCATCCCTTTGTTAGCCCTTATCCTCTTTCTTATACATTGTGTGACCTTGCTGGCAAACGTCGGCCTCACAATTGTATTCAGCTCTCATCCTTCGCAACTTCACACACGTCCACATCTCATCCCTTATCATCACTCCCCTCCCTCCTCACTCAAGAGAGTGTTGTACTGTTATAGTTCTCGAATTCTTCATAGTTCAGCTGCAGCGCCGGGCCATACATTGCCTCAGCGAGCAGTGCAAGGGTGTCTACCAATTAGTGGGGCACTGAAGAACTCTCTGACAACCGTTCGGACCAGAGATACTATAACTTTTACTATATCAAAGATCTCTTTCGTAGTAGTTTAGTACTTAGTACAATTACCTATGTCCCATTTCCACTCTGTGTTTGAAAGGCTTGTTCCCTTGAAAAAGGAACAAAGAGTTTTCACTTCGCACAGTTTTATTTTTCATCATTCTGAGAATACTTCGCTCGGAAAAGAAGACTAGGTCGGGCAAATCATATGCCAGACTTACCTCTTCTTTACCACCACCTACACGACCTCGAACCTCTCAAGCCCTCATCTGATTCTACGGTAACGCGTTCGAATACCGTAGGCAACAAGCTATCTGGTTCTTTAAGCTCCACAACCAATATTACGTCGATCATCCTGAAGAATTCCCATGGCATTTCTTTCCTCACTACTGGGAAAGAACCAGCCCGTATTACAATTCGCTCCCCCAACAATTCGTCTTTAGGGGAGAAGTCATCAGATGAGCGGCCCATTGATCTGGCAAGCAAGAGAACCAAGAGAAGAAATACAAGAATCATCGGAAGAGAGAATGGAGGACGACAGGATAAACCCAATAGCAGTCCGGATAGTGGATCTGGAGGATACCTTGGAGACGATGAGACACGAACTCGAGCAGTCGAAGATGGCACAGCAGCAGCAGCAACAACACCAACTAGAAATGGGAAACGCATTGGTCGAGATAACCAAATCCTTGGCCAAAATAACATCGATGCTATCCGCCCCCCAAACCCAAATGCCACCTTTGACAGGTACCTCTGGCCACACTGCCGGCCCCATGGGCCACGTATTTGCCCAACACTGGGTAAAAGTTTCGTCACCTACTCCATACTCGGGGAAGCGCGACAAACTTGACTCCTTCATACAAGAACTATTCCTTGTATTTGCGGCAAACAAAACGTGGACCGATAGTGATAGAATCACATATGCCCTATCGTATATGATAGGAGGAAGCGCAGAAGCCTGGAGAAACCTGGTAGTTGCAAAACAGTGATTACACGAAGTCCATCCCAATAATCCCTCATATCCAGAACCTTTCACCAACTGGATGGACTTCGATATGAAATTGCGAGCGCAATTCGGCGATCCAGATGAAGCACAAACAGCACAACAACAGTTGCACAAACTACGCCAAGGAGGAAAAACAGTGGAAGAATTTACCACAGAATTTCTTTTGATAGCAGCCAAAACAAAATACAACAATGAAGCACTCATCGACTGCTTCAAAAGAGGACTAAACATAGATCTTCTTCAAAGAATTTACAACATCAATCCTCCTCCTTCGACATACTTATCATGGCAGCAAATGGCACAGAGTACGGATCGACACATGAGAGAGTTCAAGCAGTTGGTTGCAGACAGGGGATCCTCAAGCTGGGGACCCAGATACAACCGCAATGCTACTCAATCACAAGTCGCTAATCCTTCTGTAAGTCATAAAGCTAGCAATGAGACGGTACCTATGGACGTAGATCGAGCACAAAGGCGTCGGGAGATTATTTGCTTCAACTGCAGAGAGAAGGGACACATATCACGAGATTGTCCACAGAAGAAGAAGGAAAAACTGCGCACTATTCATGAACAGATCAGAAGCATGTCTACAGAAGAATTTGCGCAGATGTTGAACAACAAAGCGATTAAGAAAATCGCAAAGGAAGCAGGTTTTGGAAGGGACGAGTAGTGGATGTCGCTACATCGTCCAATCGATTTTCAGTACTTACTCCAGATGATGGCGCTGTTGACCACGCCAATGTATGTGACCCTATTGAAATATTTAATCACATTGCATCAGAAGAAAAGACTGAAAAGAAGACATCAGAGAGTATGCCCTCTCTAGAAAAAGAAAAGCACGTTATCATGGGAACACGAACAGAATTACCCATGATAGAACTGGAGATCAAAAGACCAGATAATGGACAAGAAATTACTATCCAAGCCTTGGTCGATTCGGGAGTGACAACTTGTTACATAGATGAAGAATTTGTCAAAAATAATCGTCTAGTTACAAAAAAACTTCCAATTGCCATTCCAGTCTACAATGTTGATGGAACACGAAACAAACGAGGTTCTATCAAAGATACCGTGGATCTTATAGTCAAAATACAAAATCACACAGAAAGAAATACGTTCTGTGTCACAGGCCTAGGAAAAGTTAACCTTATACTAGGAGAAACATGGCTAAAAATCCACAATCCAGAAATAGACTGGGAAACGGGAAAAGTAAAGTTCACTAGATGTCCACGACGGTGTCACGCCAGAGTAATCACAGAATGAAAGGAACGCAAACAGAAGAAGAGAGCAGAAGTTCCTGAACTGAAAGAAGTTGATGACGAAAAGGAAGACAAAGTACTATGCGTCATGATCGGCAATCCTGAATTGGAAGCATCCATATCAAACATATCTCAGGATTTAGCGATAGAAGCAGAAAAACGAAAAATCAAGAAATCTTTTGAAGATATAGTACCAAAGGCATACCNGTTTTAAATCGGTTTTTGCAAAAGAATCATTCGATGAATTACCTCCCAAAAGAACATGGGATCATGCAATCGAATTAAAACCAAACGCAAAAATGCATATGGGAAAAATCTACAATCTTTCATTCACAGAACAAAAAGAGTTAGAGAAGTTTATCGAAGAAAATCTGAAATCAGGACGAATCAGACCATCAAAATCACCAATGGCTTCTCCCTTCTTTTTTATCAAGAAGAAATCAGGAGAATTACGTCCTATTCAAGATTATTGACGCCTAAACGAGATTACAATCAAAAATTCGTATCCATTACCACTCATCTCCAAATTGATTGATAAACTCAAAGGGGCAAAATACTTCACGAAACTCGATATCAGATGGGGATACAACAATGTTCGTATAAAGGAAGGAGACGAATGGAAGGCTGCCTTCATCACAAATCAAGGACTTTACGAACCTCTTGTTATGTTTTTCGGACTTACCAACAGTCCTGCCACATTTCAGACGATGATGAATCATCTCTTCAGAGAGTTGATAGCAAAGGGAAAAGTAGTGGTTTACATGGACGATATCCTTATCTTCACGGTGACGATTGAAGAACATAGGATCATAGTGGAAGAGGTATTGAAAATACTACGCGATAACAAGTTATACCTCAAACCAGAGAAATGCGACTTCGAGAAGACAGAAATCGATTACCTTGGACTTAAAATATCCTTTGACAAAATTATGATGGACCCTGTCAAGGTTCAAGGTATCGCAGAATGGCCAGTACCAACCTCTGTCACAGAAGTTCACTCCTTCCTTGGTTTTACCAACTTCTATCGACGTTTTATTCGGGGATTCTCAGACATAGCAAAACCTCTCAACTCACTTCTACAAAAGGACGTTAAGTGGCATTGGGATACAGAACAACAGGAATCGTTCGAAAATCTCAAAACAGCGTTATGCTCTAAACCTGTTTTAGTCTTTCCTGAACCCAATCGCCCCTATCTCGTAGAAGCAGACAGTTCGGGGTACGCTACAGGAGCAGTACTATCACAGATGAGAGACGACGAGAAGTGGCATCCAGTCGCGTATATTAGCAAAGGATTATCGCCTGCAGAAAGGAATTATGACATCTACGACAAAGAGATGTTGGCAGTTATACGTGCACTGGAGCAATGGAGACACTATCTGGAAGGAACAGATAGTCCAGTTCAGATCCTTACGGATCACAAAAACCTAGAGTACTTTATGAGTGCCCAGAAATTGAACCGTCGCCAGGCTCGATGGTCTCTCTTTCTTTCTAGGTTCAACATTCACCTTTCCCACAGACCGGGAAAGAGTTCAGCCAAACCAGATCTCCTCTCGAGGCGAGCGGATCATAAAGAGGGGGTGGAACATGACAACGAGAATGTCATACTGCTTAAACCAGAATTCTTCACCAAATCAGACCATATACAAGCAGTTTTAGCAAACAATATTCCACTCCTTCAGAAGATTGCAGATGAACAGGAGAAAGATGGAGATGTCAAAATGTGGGCAGAATTATCAGCAGACAAATGCAAAACAGCAACCATAGCAGGATGGGGACAGAACAAAAAAGGATTACTCACGTTCAAAGACAAAATCCTAGTCCCTGATAGTTGCAGAGCAGAAGTCGTGAAACATTGCCATGACACTCCAATCGCAGGACATCCTGGGCAGTGGAGGACATTGGAATTGGTGTCAAGAACATTTTGGTGGAAAGGAATGGCTGCATACGTCAGGAAATACGTCAAAAGTTGTGACATTTGCCAAAGAACAAAGACGATATCAAGGAAACCACAAGGCGAACTAACACCAAACGAAATACCATCGAATCCATGGCAAATTATATCTACAGATCTAATTACACAATTACCTGAAAGCCAAGGATACGATTCAATACTTGTGGTTGTAGATCGGTTCTCAAAAATGATTCACATCATGCCGACAACGTCAGACGTAACAGCAGAAGGAATAGCGAGGATGTTCAGAGACAATATTTGGAAACATCATGGACTTCCTGAAAAGATCATATCAGATCGAGGACCACAATTTGCTTCCAAAATGATGCGAGAGTTGAACTGACTACTAGGCATAAAAACAGCATTATCTACCGCCTATCATCCTCAAACCGACGGTCAAACCGAACGAATAAATCAAGAAATCGAACAATACCTCAGAATATTCGTTGATCATCGACAATCAGACTGGATGAATTGGCTGCCAATGGCAGAATTTTGCTACAACAACAGAGTTAATGCCTCGACAAAATACTCTCCATTCATGATTAATTCTGGACAAAATCCTCGTATGGGTTTTGAATTGGGCAAGATGTCCTCTATCGAATCGGTAGAAAATTTTGTAGAAGGAATGAAGAGAACAAGAGAAGATGCAGAATCAGCGCTAAGGAAAGCGGCTGATGACATGAAGAAGTACTACGATGTTCACAGAGGAACAATGCCCAAGTATGTCATTGGAGATAAAGTTTGGTTAGATGCAACAAACGTTCAAACAGGAAGACCAACAAAGAAATTAGATCATAAACGACTTGGACCCTATCCAATCGAACAAGTAATGTCAAACAATGCGTATAAATTGACACTACCCAAGTCTATGAAAATTCACCCTGTCTTCCACGTTGCAAAACTATTACCCTATACTCCAAATGAAATTCCAGAACGAACTGTAAAAATTCCTCCATCTCCAATCATCAAAGATGGTATTGAACAATACGAAGTCGAAATTATTTTGAATAGTCGAAAATACAAAGGGAAAATTCAATATCTCATCAAATGGAAGAATTACCCAGAAGATGAAAATTCCTGGGAACCAGCTACAAACATTCTCAAAGACGTACCAAAGCTGGTTAAAGAATTCCATTTAAAACATCCCCTCACTATACGCACTATTCAAAAATGTTCAATACCAGTCAAACGACTTTCAAACATCGCAAAATTACCTACGAAAGGATCAGAGCATGCTGCCGGACTAGATCTCTACAGTGCTGAGACGATCATTGTTCCCTCACATAGTCAGAAATTGGTCGACACCCAAATTGCCTTAGCTATACCAGATCATTGTTATGGCCATATTGCGCCTCGCAGTGGTTTGGCTGTTAAGAATTTTATCCACATTGGTGCGGGTGTCATCGATTCAGACTATAGGGGAACTTTGAAAATACTTATCGTCAATCTCAGCATTGAAGATTTCAAAATCAATCTTGGCGATCGCATTGCTCAATTAATCCTCGAACACATCTCTATTGCCGATGTTACTGAAGTCGAATCACTGGATGATACTAGTCAGGGAGAACAAGGTTTTGGTTCCACTGGGATCGCATATGCTCATCGAGTCGTCTCGCCCTAAAAGAGGGGGTATTTGTCAGGACGCATTATTTTTCTTTTAATTATACGATTTCTTTTACTCTTATCGCTCAAGATCTATACAAGATATCTCATCAGATCATATAGAT